>JAEANM010014011.1:0-14175 GCA_017656035.1 Myanophis thanlyinensis | reverse complement strand
GTCTCTACTTACAAAATTTTCAAGTTACAAAACAGCTTCCGGAACGAATTAATTTCGTAAGTAGAGGTACCACTGTAATTCAAGAAATCCCCACATCTGATTCCAGGGTTGAAAGAGATGAGGGTCTCAGCAGTTGAACAGAGCCATTAGAAATTGGTAAACACACATCAGGCCTGTTTTTAAAAAAATTAAAGACAGATAGACAATCTCCCTAACTGGAGTCTGTCACTTCTACCCAAGAACAGGAACCTTTACCTGTCTCCCTTACGAAACTGTTCTCAGAGATGCTTGCTACTATTTTTATATGGAGTATGTAGCATATTCAAACATTTTTAAACATAAAACAAGGGCATCATGCAATCACTGGTAATCTTCCCTAAGGTAATTTATAATCTCCCACCGCTTTGAGACAGTGTGTATATGTTGTATGAGGTGCAATGACAATAAAGTAAACTAAATGTGACTAAGAAAAAATGTTTTATTGGTAAATGCAAATAAAAATGTGTTTCAGAATTACAAAACAAGGAAGTGACTCATAGAGAGAAATGGATTTTCATAGTGCCTAAATTGCACTGAGCCCCAGTTAGACTTAATTGCTCCTAACAATGTGTCCATGCCACCTTTTCCTTATTACACCATAGAAAATTTTGCAGATGACAGGATATTCTTTGGCTGAAATTGACTGCTAAGGAACAGCTAGGTTTGTTGCTGTTCTGTTAGCTTTCCTGATGTTGGCAACATCTTAGCCTGAGCTGCTGAACACATCACTAGATTAACAGAATCACTGGTTTAATAGTCTTTGGGGACTTCAGTCTGTCCCTGACTATTGTAAAGTCAGAGACAACTTAGGAGTTAATGGCTATCCTTCTAACCATGAATCTTTCCCCCAAGTTATTGAAGACTTGATTCATGCTCTGGGTCATACATTGTATCTGTTACATTGGGACAATTGAAATGTAATCTATTAGTAGAGGACAATACAATTTATCTTTTGTTATAGTTATTACTTACTGATTGCTTTTAGGGGATTTTCAGTGCTACTATGCCTCACTCGGCAGGGAGACGGGGCCTATTTATTCACTTCACCCCAGATGACTAATTGACCCAAATGGATTTCAGAGGGAACTTGGACTTTTCCCCTAAGGATCTTGTGTGCAGTTGGGCTGAGTCTTTAGTTGTCAGCTGCCTGAAATAAATAGGTAGGCTCTAGTGTACACCCATGTTTCTCAACTTTGGCAACTTTAAGGTGCAGGAACTTCAATTTCCAGAATTCCCAAGGCAATATGAAGTTCGCCTTAAACTTGCCAAGAACATCACCATTTGGTTCGGGAATAGCACCAGGCAGGACAGGCAAGCTCTACAGAGGGTGGGTGCATAGCAGAGCGCATCATCCGCACCAAGTTTCCTGAACTGCACTCCATCTACAACAAACAATGCCAAATTACAGCCAGGAAAATAATGAAGGACCCCAGCCACCCCAATAACAGACTGTTCACCATGATATGGTCAGGAAGGCGCCTCCGCTCCCTGAAAGCCAACACAGAGAGACCAAGGAGGAGCTACTTCCCACAGGCAATACGGACCCTAAACCAAACCACAACAAACCCAGGACTATAAAAATTCCTAATCTACCTCTCTCGACCACTCCCCAGTTATTCTCCCTTCCTGTCCATACTATCCCCTTATCCTACAACCTCACGAGTGGTCACATACACATTTCACTGCATTTTGTACTATGTATGTCTGTGCATGTGATGAATAAAATTTGATTTGATTTGATTGATTTGATCTACAGATAAGGATTTTTCCATTCCTCTTTTACTGGTTCCTACTTACTTACAAGCAATCGTAATGCAAAATCCCCATTCCCAACTCACCCCACAGTAATAATAATGCACTATTTATTCCTGCAGCACTCTGGCAGCCAAAACGCTTCCCCTCCAGTGGCCCATTTTGGGCATGGAAGGTCTCCCAGCACTACCCTGGAAGTGAAAATGAGGTGCAGGGAGGGCCTACAACACCCCCATGCCCCATTTTTGGCATGGAAGGTGTCCCTGCACCAACCTGGAAGCCAAAACGGGACACCTGGAAGCCAAAACAGGGTGTGGGAGACTCCTGGAAAGGAAGGGGTGGGGTGGGGCAGGGCCAGCCAGAGGTGGGAATGCCAGTTCGCTGAACTGCACATAATCTTAACATCTAGTTCACCTGAACCTGTCCATGGCAGCAGCAGCCCACCTCTGGTTCCAATGCAGTCTTTTATTGTATTGCTCCCCTTTGTTTTCTGAGGAGATGAAATATCTAAAGAAAGCCCCTAGAGTGCCATTGGAACAAGACAAAGATTGAATCTGTCTAAGCACAAGCTAGAACCCATATTAGCGATGACATCATGGCAATGGGAACTGCAAAATACAGCTATTTTTTCACTCTTATGACATCGATTGACAGCCATGTTTAAAGCTCCTTACCAAGTAGAAATTAATGAAAAGTTCATCTGCACATTTTCAGTAAAAATATGTTCTAGGCATCTGGTAAATAAAATTGTTCAGATTCACTATAACATGGATTCAAAGCCATAGCACATGTCAAACAGCCTTAATAGGACAACTGTGGCATGGATCTTAAAGCAAATAGCTGGGTTAGAGAAGCATGGTTTAGTATGGTTAACTGAGAAAAATTTATGTTTGCAAATACAATACTTCTCAGGACTCAGGTCTCCTAACCCAGCTATTTTACTTTTAGATCCATGCCATATTTGTCCTATTAAAGCTGTCTCTGAGATGTGATATAAAGTTGGATCCATGTTATAGTGTCAGCTTTGTTGAGGAGAAGATGATTTCTCCTCAATAAACCATTGCTGGACCTCATGGTTCTTAATACTTTAATTAGGTAGCAGCCTTTCCTATTCCGTTGTTAATAAATTGGCTAGGACAGTCCAAAAGAAAATGAGTTGTCCAGAACCCATAGGTCAGGTTTCATATTAAGATTTAGTATTGAGATGGCATTGGTCGTAATTTTCTATCATCTTTAGCAAAGTTATGATGAGGATGGTGCAACCGTATTAGTTCTTTTTGATACTTCATCGTCTGTGAGGCACAAAGAATCAGGACCATACATTAAATAGCAGTTCAAAATATTTATTGCTCAAGCCTATAAACAAGAATCTAGTCAACTAAAATTTAACACTTAATTGGTGCCAGACAAGAGTCAACAAAATTCAAGAGTTGTTAGATCATTTATGAGAATGCAGCAACTCTAAGTTTATGACTCAGTTAACTCTGCCTGCTCTTATCCTACATAATCCTTTGATACTATCAATCCAGTGGTGGAATTCAATTCTTTTTTACTTCTGGTTCTGTGGGCATGGCTTGGTGGGCGTGGCTGGAAGGTCATGTGACTGGATGGGCAGTTTCTGTAAGCAGGGCAATAAAGATTAGGCTAGAAACAACACCAACATGCTTTTGTCTTTCCTTCCTTACAGGATTAACCCTGTAAAGGGGAAGAAAACAAAAGGAGATTTCTTCTAACAACCGGTTCTCTGAACTGCTTAGAAAATTTACTACTGGTTCTAGCGGACCTGGTAGAACCTGCTAAATTTCATCTCTGTATCAATCGTGGTATCCCTCAAGAATATTTGCGGGTTTTGACCACTGATCTCCAATGGTTATTCTTAATTGCTGGTTACTATGAATAAAATAATGCAAAAAGTATGACTTAGGTCTAACTAGAAGTCATATGCCAAAGACTAACCAAAATTAAACCTAGAGCCCCTGTTCATTTCAGGAGTCCATCTGGGTCTCTCATATGGGAAATCATAATGAGCAGAGATTAGCAGTATTTATTTAGAGAAAGGCAAAAGCATGGCAGTCTCTTTATCATGAGAGCTAGGCAAAAAAGGTTGATAATTTGTGGGACAGGTTAGATCAAGATATTTTGACTGCTAAACAGCAAACGCCAATCATATATTTTGCCTCCAGCTGAATACTATAGGGCACAAGCCATAATATAGTTTTCATATGCACATCTACCCTCAGTTTTTGAAATAAATTCTTGTCCAACTCCTATTAAACGAAGACATCTGTGCAGGCCTTGCTTTCCCTTTCAACCAATATCTTTACTGGTGGCCTACAAGATGATAGAATCACAAGCAGGAGACTCCAAGTGACACCCTTCCCTCATGGCTTTCCTATCAAATAATGGTCCTATTGCACAACCTGCTGTTTTGGTTTCTAAAAATTCGTTTATAGTATAGCATCCCATTCAAATCCCGTTAGTTGTAGATTAATAAATAAACACAACACCTTCATAGTCTGTAAGCAGGATTTATTTTACACTTCTGGGTAACTTATATTTTGGAGGTTTATGATTTCCTGAAAGTTAATATCAAACAATCCAAAGGTCTGATTCAGTTTCCAATTTCTGAATATAATAATTATTATTTTTTTAAATATAAGTTTTGTGTACAAAGATTGAAGTATGATTGTGATGAAATGGTGATGAAATAATGAGATTAACCAGAATTTAAGGAATTTGCTTTAGTTTCTCTGATTTTTTTCATGTTTGGAACAAATGATTTATTAGTCTTATATGACTCATTGGCGGGGGGTTTTCTGATTAAACAATTAAACTATGGCAGTTCATATATTCATTCTGGTGGAGAAGCATCTGGAGAGTATAGTAATGCAAAATGCAAAAACATTTTTATAAAAACTTATTTGAGTGATAAAATAATGTTTAACGTTTAAAGAGATACTCCCTATTGTTTTCCTAATGTCTTTCCCTTTTTCTATAAGCTCTTTCTCTTAGCATGTCCGATATCTTTCATCAAATTCGAAGATGACAATTTCTACGTTTCACAGAAAAGTTCAGTCAAAATTGTAACTGAGAAACAGTACACATTCTAGATTAATCCAGGTTTAAGAATGTGTGAGTAGTTGGATGCTGTAACAAATTAACATCAATAGTCTATAAAAGAACAAAAAAGAATGATCAAAAGTCAGAGTTAAAACAAATAGCTCTGAACACATTCTCCTTTATCACCCTTCAACCAAGTTCCAGATAAGAAGAAACCAACAGCAGATAAAACAAGGAGAATCAAATAGGAAACAATCCCAGCTGGTGTTACAAGCTGTTGTATATACCAGACCAATAAATCTTATTTCTCCTACATTACATGGATGGTAATGAAACATCTGCACAAAGAAATGCCAAACTCAAAGAATCCCTCCCACCCCAAAATATGCATATGGTGTGCTTTTAGCAAAAATAAAATCAATCTCAAGTGTTTAGATTACTATATTCCTAGCACTGTGAAAATATCAGTTTTGTATTTATTATGCAAATTAATTTTATAAGCTGTGGTCAAAAGCCTTATCCAAAGTCAGACAATACAGCTAACCTAGTTATGAATAATCTTATGGCCATCCATGGTGCCCTAATCAAGTTTAAAGTAGTGCAAACAGACTTGGGAAGATTTGACTGGTGTTTTCTGATTGGTCAATTAATCCATTTTGAATTACTTTCTGTTTTGTTCTTTCTCACTAGTGATGGAGCTCCAATTACAACATGCTAGCTAGGCATGTGCCTAGGCAAAAATAAAGAAAGACATTACAACTAAACTCCATTGCTGCCAGATGTACGACTTCTTGTATCCTAATACAACATACCATGGTGCTGTTTTAAACCCAGAACTCTTTGGCAACAATCTTATATAACATCTATCACATTTATCTTTAAAATAATTTAGCCAATGTCCATATAAGTTACTTATGTGAATAGGACTGTGTGAGAGGTCCATGAAAAAGACATTATTAAGCCATTAATGCATATTCCATCTCTGTGAGAAAATGTATAGTCATTGGTATGTGTATGTATGGAACCTTTCTAATACATACCTGATGCCTCTAATCCAGGCTTCGTGGTAAACAAACTGAGAGTGATCTTTTTCATATTGGATGTTGAGTCTAGTAGCATGACTTACTTGACTTTAGCTGATCTTAAAAAATTAAGCAAGATTGTATCTGGTTAGCACTTGGAAAGGTAACCACTAGATAATACATACATGTAGATTAGACCAGGGTGTTGAAAAAAAAATAATTGAGGTCCCCCAACTTTTTTGGCACCAGAAACTGGTTTCATTGAAAAAAAAAATTCCATGAACTGAAGGGGGGATGTTTTCAGTTTTCCTCACTCTGCCATCACTCACCTCCACTGCCTTAGATGAGTGCAATAGCAAATCATTTCAATACTATTTTTAAGGAAATTATATAACTGTATCCACAAAGTCATTAGAAGCCAGACTCAAGTTCAAAAAAACTTTACCCAAATCTCACATTCTTAACAAATAAATGTTGGAAGACAAATGCCTTTTCAGACACCAAAGTAAGGGCTGCACCCATTTTCCATGTCTGTGATATTTTATTTATAGGTTCATTCTTTGGTAAACAGCTCTTGAGGGATAACCTCCACCCATATTGATGCTTTTAGTTATTGCCTTAAAAGTAGTTGGGAGTCTTAGAATAGAATGGATTTGAGTTGACCTTTGACAAGGGAGAAGTCAATTGTGAAATGCAAACAAATAAGGAAGTTGTTAGAACTTCAATCTGCTATATTTGCTAATGGCTTGAGGGTATTTCACAAGCCACAAAAGTGGTCTATTTCTAGTTTCAACTATATGGTCATTTTTGCATTGCCTGGAAGTTTCATACATCAAAACAAACAAAAGAGGAGATGGAAATCTCGATATGCGATCATTCTTCTCCAAGAAAATCATCCCTAAAATGAAAGTATAGGTGCATATTTAGTTCTGATGATGTCTTAGGTTTCATAACTAACAAAACAGGAACTTTATAAGCCCTAATCTTCTGAAATTTATTTGTATATATTTAATAAATTAATTAATTTGTTTGTTTGTTTATTTATTTGTTTCCCTGATGATGCAGTGGTTAGAATGCAAAACTGCTGACTGCAAGCAGTTTGGCAGTTTGATTTTCACTGGCTCAAGGTTGACTCAGCCTTCCTTCTGAGGTGGGTAAAATATGGACCCAGATGGTTGCGGCAATATCACTGTAAAGCACTATGGAGTTATATATAAGTCTAAGTGCTATTGCTATTAACGTTTTCCAAAACAGAAATATGCATCTACATGAGTTGACACATATTTTCATAATTTAAAATGTATGTCTATGAAAATTCTCAGTCATTCAGATCATGGTTGTCCCAATGATGCTTTTTCAGGAGACAACAGGACTTTTTGGGTTTTTTTTGTTTGTTTGAAGATGTTTCACTTCTCATCCAAGTAGTTCTTTAGCTCTGGCTGGATAGAGGGGAATGGAAGGATTTATATTCCTTGCAGACAGCTGCTAAATTGCATTCTTTTAGAAAGTCACTGAGGCCACATGGAGGTTTATCTGTTTCCTCAGGGTCATCTTAGTAGTGTAGATGGGTGTGGAGTCTTCTTGGCTGCAGGATGTTTTCTTCCCGGTATCCCTTCACTTTTGAAGACAGGCTCAGGTTGTTGGGGATAATTGTGTCGTCTGCATCTCAAAATGAAGTGCAAATGGTTCTCCTGGCCTGCAATTTTTCTGGAAATCTGTTCATACTCCTACACCATTTGAACAGTGTTCATCCCAAAGAAGGCTCCACACCCATTTCACCACTCAGGTGGCCCGCAGGACACAGATAAACCTTCAAGTTGCCTTGACAACTCTGTAAAAGAATGCAAATGACCAGCTGTCTGCAAGGAATATAAATCCTTCCATTCCCCACTATCCAGCCAGAGTTGAAGAAGCTTCTTGGATGAGAAGCAAAACATCTTCAAAGGGGAAAAAATCAAGAAAGTTCAGTTGCCTTCTGAAGAAAGCACCTTTGTGTCAGTTTAAAAGTGTATGTTCTTTGACTTTTGTGAACATTATTATTTATTATTTATTTTATTTATTTTAATTTATAGGTACATGGTCATCTACAATTGATATACAATTCTAAATTAGATTATATTAAATTAAAAGCAATTAAAAGGCCTCAATGTGCCTTTTCTCTAACACGCATATCAACAGAACACCAAGATGGGCTTAACACACAGCTTGACTCAGTGCCAAAGAAATTATAATATTGTATATAAATACTACACAACCATATCCAATGGATCATCAGTTCAGAGGTATTTCCTTGCCTAATCAGAGAAACAGAATGACCACCAATGGGCAAAAAAAGCAGTTAGAGCAGGAAAGACTTCTGATTTCTTTCCAGCTTTCCCATTCAGTTTCCTTGTGGAAAACTGGCAGCAAGTAATAAAAATCTTCCTTCCTTCCTTCCTTCCTTCCTTCTTCTCACCCTCCCTCCCTCCCTCCTGCCCTCTCTCCATCATTTTTCTCTTTTCTTCCTTCTTCCCTCCTCCTTCATCCTTCCCTGCCTACTTCCTGTTACTGGGCTGAGGGAGCAAGAAATGCTCAAGGGTGCAGGTCAGGAATTATACATGAGAGTACTAGTTGGGAATTACTGGTAGTTGGTAGTGGAAGTCAAGAAAAATATATGGGGTGGTTGCAGGTGTGTATGAAAGATGCCACACTGGGGATAGTGCACAGGGCTGGGAAGAATACCTGAAGTCCTTGGAAGTGTGCAAAAGATGCTGGGCAAGTCAGGGATGCTGTGTGGGGAATAATGCAGGTCAGAAAGGGTGTGTGAAGTATGCCATTACAATGAAAAAAAAAAATCCAGGAGAAACAAGTAGGTATAGTTGGGTAAAGCAATCCTTTGTTTCTAAAGTACATTGTAGATCAATATTTTAGTGATTAGAACTTTCATTTATTTTTATGTGTACATTCAAGGCTATTTTATGGTGTCTAATATGTATTGTCTAGTACGTATTTCCTCCTGCAAGCTCTGTGATTATGCATTTTAAGAAATAAACCAATCCCATTTTATGGTCCATTCAGAGTTTTATTCTGCTTCTATGTATGTTCTACACTGTAGATTCTCTTGAAAGCTTCTTTGTAATTTTTGCAGAGATATGTGTTTACCACTGATCATCTTACAATTTAAGTTAGAAAGGTTTACATTTTCCTTATTTTTTTAAATAAAAAATATTATTATCGTTATACCATATAAAATTAATCTATTTCTCAAAGGAAGGGGATTGATTTCTCTAGTTACCTCCTCGTGCTACAACCCAGGAGTGGCTCTATGGAATTTAGCTCATTTGTATTTTTTCCTCTCTGTTCATGGCAGTGAAATGTACAAGCTATGGAATACCTAATTGTCTCAGGTTCTGAGATTGCAGTGAAGAATAACAGATAAAAGCTTTCTGCTGTCGCTTGGATTGCAGCAATCAGAACTACCAAGCAGTCATTCCAATGCAAGAGAGCAGAGCCTGGAGATGTACACCCAGAAGACTCCTGGGAAAGAAAGTTTGAGATCTCCAATCTTTTACTCTATGGACTCAGACTTTGCTATGTCACTTAACAGATGTTACAACAGCACACTGGGGCCCAACCAAATGGCAAAGTTTTGCATCAGCCTGTCTGCATAGAAACTAGCTGAGTTCACATATCATGCTGTCAAAATCAAACAAAGCACATTATAATAGGATGATTTGAGAGTATGGATGATACGTTGATCTCTTGGGGACAAATCTGAAGCTACATCATGGCAGAAGTGTTCAGATTTCTGTTAATCCTCTGAAGCAAAAAGAAATTGTGGCCTTTAAAGATTAAAAACATAATGGAACATGGTTTAAGGGATGATTGTTCACATCAGGTAGCAAAAGTACCACTTAGTTCTCCACACTGCAACATGAAGGGCTCGAATGAAACACAGGAAAAAAATGCTGCTTAATTTTATCCCAACAAAATTAATATTCAAATATGTTGCAATTTTAGAAGCATCATTTAGAGTTACAAAATTAGAAGTCTCGTTTATATTTTGCTGATGTGCATTCATTTTTCATAGTTATTTTTCAAAACTATGGTGTTGCATTGATATCTTCTCTAGAGGTGTCTTTATCCTCTACTAGTTCTCATAAAGACAATCATTGTAGACACCATGGAAAATCCTCAGAGGGCCACAAAATAACATAAAAAACTACTGCTGAAGCACGGAGATTTAACAGTATCACTCAGTGTTTTCATGCTTGGTTGCGGAACTCTTGGCTGCTTACAATACTACATTGATGTCAATTAACTAAGAGCTCCGTAATTCTATTTTGACAAATATGTATTTTATATAACATACATTCAGTTATTCTGTTTCTTGACTCAAACTACCTAATTAACAATTTCATAGTTAATAATGAGCTTCAGAATGACAACAGAATAGCAGAGTTGGAAGGGACTTTGGAGGTCCTCTAGTCCAACCCCCTGCTCAGGCAGAAAACCCTAAACAGACAAATGGTTGTCCAGTCTGTTCTTAAAAACTTCCAGTATTGAAGAATTCACAACTTCTGGAGGTTAAGTTGTTCCACTGGTTAATTAATCTAACTGTCAAGAAATTTCTTTTTAGTTCTAGTTCTTGCTTCTCTCCTTGATTAGTTTCCATCCATTGCTTCTTGTCTTGCCCTCAGGTGCTTTGGAGATTAGCTTGACTCCCTCTTCTTTGTGGCAGCCCCTGAGATATCAAAACACTGCTATTATGTCACCCCTAGTCCTTCTTTTCATTAAACTAGACATACCCAGTTCCCACAACCATTTTTATATGTTTTAGCCTCCAGTCCCCTAATCATCTTCGTTGCTCTTCTCTGCACTCTTTCTAGAGTCTTGACATCTTTTTTACATCATGGTGTCCAAAAGTGGATGAAGTATTCCAAGTGAGGCTTTACCAAGCCATTATAAAGTGGTATTAACACTTCATGTGATCTTGATTCTATCCCTCTGTTTATACAACTTTAAAAATGTCAGGTAAGTCTGCCTGTAATCATGAATAAAAGAAAATTTTAATTATAACTTTAGTAAAATAAAGAATTTTAAATAACCAGAAAAAATCTAAATAAGAAAGTTATAAACAGACTAAGGACCTAGATAAAATAGGAATACTGAAACTTTTACAGTAAATTTTTAGAATTACAAACAGTATCTGAAGGATATAAATCCTGTTTTGGTTTGTACAAGGTGCAACCTAGATTAATAAATAATTTCATCATTCCAAAAACTGAACCCTAAGGGGTCTAAATATTTTAGGTAGAGGAAAGATAATAGGCATGCAGATAGCTATGAAAATAAAAAATATGGAATCAGAAAATAGTAGCCACAATATCAACAATGTCAGTAATCCTGCTTCTATGGATAGGCTATGTTCAAAAGTGCTACTGAAGAAAAGTAATATGTAGACAAATTGTATTTGACAAGATGGAGAAGTAGATTTATAACTGAAAGGGCAAGAGAATGATGTTATGATGGAAGATGCACCTGTAAAATCAGTGGCTAGTTTTGGCAACACAAAACTTTCCTAGAGAAGGGTCCAGTTGAAGAGACTGCACAGTCCCAAACTGGATCCGGCAGGGAGGAAGATGTTCAAGGTAGCTTCTTTCCTCTAGATGTAAGTAGATAAAGGATTGAATTTATCTGTGTTGTCCCTGGGCTTGAGATTGACAGGTTTAGAAAAGGATATTTCATTGGATCTGCAATGGAAATTGAGATTTTAAAATTGAAAAATGAAATAGAAAAACCAAGAGAGTCACCTGAATAGTTTTTTTCCTACTGGATTTACAAATCAAGTTTATTAAACACTTGAAGAACTCTGTGTGATGGAACAAAGATAATATAAATAGAAATTGAATTCTATGACAACATTTGAATTAATTAAAGATTAAGACTGTTAGATGTAAAAGGAAATAATATAAAGTTGATTTATTTGATTAAGGTTAAAGCAAGACATATTGTTACTTCTGACAATCCTTTATTATCTTTTTGCTGATACCAGGACTGAAAAGATGATGCTTTACAGATTTTTCTATACATAAGAAATGGAGTAGAAGATGAAAAGATAATTGGTTGTAACTTTAGAAAAGGTGAAGAATAATTAAATTTGTCTGTATTTGTGAGTTAAGTTGGAAATAACTTCTTTATATATTTCATTTTTATTATATTACTGTTTGTCTTTTTTCTTGCTTTTCCTTTAACCTTTTATCTTTTCTCTCTGTTTTCTTTTTTATTCTTCAATTTTAATTTATATTATATTTTACCATTATAATATTTTTTTTAATAAAAAAGTATTTAATTAAAAAAACTGACCAAAGTCATGGGACTGCTCCCTCATTTTCCAATGCAAGATAGGCCTGATAGGCCAGAAAAGCTCCAGAATATTGTTTCTTTTAATAGGTTTCTTCCTTTATGAATCACTGGAAGGTTCTGGAAGGAAACAAGCCTATATTTCCCAGTAATGCTTGGAGACCATGAGCAATGATGTTGGGGTCTACTACCTTAATTAGACTTTTATCTTAAATATGTCCTGAACTGTATTCTAGTTATCAAAGAATAAATTCTTCATCCATTTCTTAAGATTTTGATTTTGAATGTTGGCTGATTGTTATAAATTGATTATCATTCCATTTTTATTAATTCTTATAAATATGTGATTGTTAGTCAAACAGGAGCTATTTAGTTGCGTTCAGGATCCTGAGAACTACTCCCAGTCTTCCCAAATAAGACAAAGTAAAAAAAAAATACATAGATTACCAAATTTCCACAAGATCTCATTCAAAACAACCAAAATCTCCAGAAATGTACACAAGAATGCTTTAATCTCACCATAATTCTCAAAGTTTTGTAAGCTTTTTAAAAAATCCTATGTAGAAACTGGATCCGGCTTATTCAGCGTGGTATTTAACAATGTTTAACTACAAAATAATTGGTTTTTTGAGTAAACAGAGAAAGTTGAAGCCTCTCCAAAGCCTTGGAATCACTTGAGATGCATGACTTAATAACATTGCACCTGAGCCAGGGACAGACTTAGGGATTCCTGGCACCATAGTCTAAGACATCTGGTGGCACGAGGTTGGCAGGCTCAGATACCTGAATTGGAATTCAACAGTCATCCTTGCCAAAACAGGAAAACCTCAACAGATGGCATTACCTTGGCTGATTCTCCAAAACTAAACAGAATTGGTCCTGGGTAGTAGTACCTAGATGGAGAACTGCTTGAGAATTTCAGGCTAATGATGAGAATTAAAAAACAAAACAAAACAACAAAACAGACTAAAACAAATCACTCCTGTAATTCCATGCGGCTTTAAAAACACATAAATGTAATCACCAAAGTTTGTGTCTTTACTACTTGAGTATAAAATTTCCCAGTATAATGGAGGTCTGCCAACAGAGGCACCTGCAAATCTGATAGCATTGTCAAAATGACAATCCAAGCTTGTGATGATCTGACTCAAGTTTTGTCCCCCAATGTGCAGATTACAAAACAGACATCAGGATATTAAAATGCTTATTTCATCGTTTGTTCCCACATATACCCTAGAGATCCTCTTCTCGCAACGTCAGTAGAAAGATAAATCTGTAGCTCTGGTGACATCAAGGAAATTAGAAAGAGCAATTATCTTCTAGAAATATTTTAATTAGAAATCCAGCAAGGCATTAGGTCTATATAAGCTTCTCTAAAGTGTCTTACTGAAAAAAAAATCTATATTTAAAATTATCTAAATTAACTATAATCTGATTATGAATTATTGGTATATATATATATATACGACCCAAAAGATTAAGATGCAAGACCAAGGACATCACAACAAAAGAACTCACAAGGCCATCAATTAATCAAGAGGCAGCAATGCAGCCAACCAGCCCAGCACACCACGCCCTCCCTCCAGTATTTACAGAGACCCACAGCTCCAGTCACACACTTCTTGTCCTGACCTGAAGCAGAAGGCACCAGCCTGAAGATGGCGAGTAGGATCTCACCGAAACGTTGCAAAATTTGTTTTCGTAGATTTTCACGGGTGTAGGTATGCAGGTCTAGGTCTTTTCGGGTCTTTTCCCATGTAACTTTAAGAATCTTTTTGCAACGTTTTGGTGAGATCCCACTCGCCATCTTCAGGCTGGTGCCTTCTGCTTCAAGTCAGGGCAATTAGTATGTGACTGGAGCTGCTATGTGTCTGTAAATACTGGAGGGAGGGTGTGGTGTGCTGGGCTGGTTGGCTGCGTTGTTGCCTCTTGATTAATTGATGGACTTAATGTTGGTATA
>JAEANM010014010.1:0-14176 GCA_017656035.1 Myanophis thanlyinensis | reverse complement strand
AAATGCCAGAAAAGATAGAAGGAAAGATTATTTCTGATATATGTCCATGATTTGGCTGCTCTTATATAAATAAGAAAGTTCTTTATGTGCAGAGAACTAAAATAATATAAGCTACTGTACTAGTTTTCTCCCAAAGGTAAGAATTTTCAATGTACATTTTTTATATACGTGACAGTGATGTGGAATATCTAATATGCATCTTCACCTATCTATATATCCTGAAATAATACAACAATACACCTTATATTTTCAGAAAATCTAAGTTGTCTTCTAGAACAAAGTCATTAAGAATGTTTTTTTTTTAATGTTTCAAGTTTCCTTTTATCTGGACTTACAGAACAAGGGTTCTATGCATTACCGATTGGGAAAGATCATGTTATATAGTTCTCTGAGCAGAAGGAAACAGGAATTTAGTTTCTTTTTTTTACTTCAAATATTCACTGCACTTATTAATAGAATTAATGCAAATATAGCTTTTGCACAGTAATAAACATTTATTATAGGAATCAGAGAATGATGGTGTTATTAGTAACTTCATGATCTGGGCTCTTACACACCAGGAAAAGAAGTACAGCTAAACTATAAGAAAAAAATTTCTTCTCTGTGAGTGGCATTAATCATTACATTGCCTACAGCAGAAAACTAAATGATTTTTTTCATATTTAAATTCAGTTCTTTGCACTATTCTACTTGGTAGTTATTTATTTTAGCTTTTTCCTGCTATACCACACCCATGGTACAAACTATGTAAAAGTCATTGCTTCCTTTAAAACAAGAGCATCATAATGATAGCACAATTTATTTGCCTGATCGAAAGACTGCATTATAATGAAGGTGTGCTTTGATTGCCTGGCTTTGAACTCCTGACAGGTTGCAACCCTAAATGCAAACAATTTTAAAAGCAAACAAGTGAATGTGAAGAAAAGGAAAATATCACATAATCCATTCACCACATTTGAAAACACAGCTAGGAATATTGTATTCTCTAATGCTATACTTGTTCTCTGATAAAATACAAAAGCAAGTATTTCCAATAAGATATCCTTGGACTAAAGACCAGCAATTATGAGTTCTCTTTTGTCAACTTTTTAATTTTTAAACAAGTTTTTGTTTGATTTATGGAGAAATAGGCAAACCATACAAAATTCTCACTTATTTGCACCAAGTTTTTAGGCTTAGGCTTTAAAATACAGTCATTTCTTTTATGTAACAATTCAGAGTGTATTTGCCTGTCATGTAGTTGTTAAAGATGAAACACCTGTTAGGAAAAAGAAGTGGAATTTTAATTCAAGAACAACAAATAAGGTTGAATATACGGACCCAGATCCATGTACTTGGGTAATCCTCAAGTTATGTTCAAACTGGGACCAGAATTTCAATCCCTAAGCAATGTGGTCATTGAGTCATATGACCAGACCCAATTTTACAACTTTTATCATGGACACTAAGTGAATCACTATGGTTGTTAAATGAATCAAACAGTTGCTCAGAAAATCTGGCTTCTCTAATTGACTTTGTCAAAAGCTGGTTGAGAGACCACAAATTGTGATCATGGGACCACAATGCAGAACAACCGTCATAAATACAAATGGCAAAACTACAATCATATGAATGAGGGGTAATGTGTCAATTGTAACTTAAGAGCATGGGTTATAGATCACCTTTTCTGAAGCCATTGTTAAATGAATATGGTAGTTGTTAAGTCGAGGACTAGCTGTATTAGGAAACATTTAAAAGTCCTCTGCAGGCTAAACCTATAACTTTGCATTACCCTACTTTTCTTCAATTTCTTCTAGTATTTTAAAACAAAGTCATAGCTTTTTCCAATTCCTGAACCTACCCAAGATTCAATATCAATCCTTTGTGTTTTATTTAATCCAATACATACGACAGAATCTATCTGCCTTTGTGCAAAATTTGAAATTGTATTAAGAATAGACAATGAAAAGAGACAAACCTTTTCGTGGACCATTTTGTAACCATTTCACACATTGTGAAATGATCATTTCACACATTGTTGCTGAAGTATATGTATTAACTCTAACATTTACGTTCATACTTTAAAATAGTTGATTTGAAATATATGCTGAGTGGACAACTACCCTTAAAAAATTATGCTAATATGTTTGGCTAGTGTGCCATCAATGTTAAAATTTGTAAAGCAGTCTATAAGCAGAAATATATACTAACATATAATTGAAGGATTAACATGAAAATTGATCACTCTTCTAGAAATTCAACTTTAATTTTGATGTGAGAGGTGAAATTTTTATTTACAATATGAAAGTGGAATGCATCAGTATAGCTAACTGGTGGAGACCAGAAAGGGAAGGTTTGGGGCCTTAAACTTTCAGAAATCTTCTATGTCTGTATGTCTATGTTCTATACTGCACTATTCCTGTTTTGCAGGAATGGCTTAGTAGTTTACATTGATGCCATCTATCCTCCAAGTAGTACCTCACCGAGTATATTACCCATCATCCCAGTAATGAGCTAGCATAAAAAGCGTGCTGCAATTAAGGCAAGAAAATGCAAAATAGTGAAACCTCTTCATCATGTATTGTAAAGATGTATAACTAGCTATTTCAATCCTTACCCTTTTTGAAACATAAACCCCTCTCATAATAACAAATAAGAAACCTCATTCTTTTATAGCTTCAACTTCCTGTTTTTTCCAGCCGAGAGAGGCTAGAGTAAGGGTGTCAAACTCAGTTTTACTGACGGCCACTATCAGGTTTGTGTTTGCCTTCGGGGGGCCCGGGGTGTGGCCAGGGTGGGCATGGCTAGCTCGACATCACTCGTGGCAGGGGCTCCTGTGGTGGCCTATGCCCTTTGCCAACGAAAACGGGCTACTGTGTTCTGTTTTCGGCTGCGACAGCCTCCTGCAACCCTCTGCCAGCGAAAACAGAGCTCGGGAGGGCCACTGGCAGAGGCACCATGGGCCAGTCCTTCACTGTTTCTAGGGTGGTCCCCCACAGGCCAGATCTAAGCACCCTGCAGGTTGGATCCAGCCTGCTGGCTTTGTGTTTGATATCCCTGGGCTAGACTATCTGACTTTCTGTGTATGTACAAAGAACATCTCTTCCTTGTCTCTCCCTTGTAAGGATGTATATTCTATCTATGGAGGTAGTTTGCAGTACTGCAAGCATATCTGCCAAGCAAGCACATTCACAAGTCGGGGGGGGGGGGGAATACAAAAAGCAAATTTGAAAATGGTATGACCCATCCCTTGAGAAATGAAACAGAAATCAGCTTAGCTGGTCTGTGGAAGTTAAGCAATATATCTAGTATACAGCAGGAAACAGGAATGATTTAATGATACTGGTTTCTTTTCTCTAAAAGTTTAAAGGATGATTTTGTAAGAGTACATACAATGTTTACTTATAAAAGTGTAACATATGGAGTGTAGAAAATGGGCTTTCAAATATTATTACACAGGCATATATGGCACAATTGCTACTGACTCTTATTTATTTGTGGCAATAAACATGTATTGTTTAATAACCTTCATATTCAACAGTACAAAGATTTCTATCCTGCAGTTTGTTAGTCCTTAGGTATGCTGCTCTTGCTGATTGCCATTAGTCCTGAAGATACTATTCAATAACTAAGAAAAAATTAAATATTATAAATAAGTCAACCAATCACTTAATGCAATTATTGAGCTCACAGAGCTGATAGTGTTAAAACCTGTCCAATGATTGTAAGTCAATGTACTTGATTCTGAATCTCTATCAGGAGCCAGAAAAAAATCCAAAAGCTGTTCATTTATTGTATTGTACAAGTTATCAGAAATATTGAAAATATTAGAAATATTCAGTATGTAAGCAATCCAATGTAGTTTATACATTCTTGGCAAGAATAACCTAATTCAGCTATTTTACTAGTATATTGTCCCACTTCACTGGTTTAAACACTGTAATGCCCGTTATTTTTAATATAAATACAGTAACCAACTGCTTACATCTAACTGAACAAGATTGGAATGAAAATCTCAAACATACATACCTCTCAACTTTTAAAGTTAAGATAATGCTGCTAACCTAATTAATCAGAGTCTTCTGGAGTGGGCAGCTATAATAAATTTAATGAAATGACTATCCTGACAGTTCAGATCTCTTTCTTCTACTGAGGATTTGGAACGTGCTTAATTCCCCATACCGATTCATGAAAACTCTCCAGAACTCTCTCAGGGACATTCTCTTAAACATGACAGGCTAATCTATCTTTATCCAAGTACCCACAGACTAATTCTGTGAGATTAGACTAAGATTAATTTCTGTAACTAAAAAACTGAATCAGTGCTCTGCTTCTATAGCTTCATAACTTACCAACAGGTCTTTTACAATGTTTAGGTACTTAGAATGTATGGTAAAAATCACTTGCAACTTTTAAATAAAAGCAATGCATGGCACTAAATGGAATACTGTGAGACGTAATCCTCTTTGAAGTAAAATAATTACTGTTGTTTTATTCATCAGAATAGGCACAGCTTTAAGGCTATTCAGAAAGTCAAATTTCGTACTTCCTGGCCACCCAAATGGTCAGGAGGAAAAAAAATAACCCATATTCTGAAAATATGGATAGTAAGCATACAGTATATATATATATATGTACGTTCAAAAAACATACATACATACATTCAGAAAGAGAAGTGGGTTGCAGTCAACTGAATTTACCATGTTCTCTTTTCAAAAAATATGCATAAATCTGTCCTAATATTGTAAATAGCTCTCATTCACAAGATCTATCCCATTGAAATCCAGTTAGTTGATGGCTGACAGAAAATTTGCAGAGATGCTTAAAAAGTTTATTTAGATGGAAGTTATACTGCAGCTCAAATAACAGGTGACATTTTATAGATTTTATAAGATCTATTTAACTCCATTACACAGGGAAGGCAGGCTGTTATGGAAGGTATGGCCAAGAAGTTGCTCCTTGCCAATTTAGCTACCCCAGGAAAAATTTCTACTATGCCCCTCTACCTTCCCACATTTCCCCTTCTTTTATGCAAGCAGTTGAGTATATTTCCAATAAAACATAGGGGGTGACCACATACTGTTTTTATTTTCTAACATCTCTGGGGCAAAAGACATTCATAAAAATAAGACTGTACTAAATAATGGTTCTCACTTTGTAGCATGCTGGTTATCATTTTATTATTTACAATTTGATTTTTAAAAAGGCTAGTTAGGGTGCAAAAGCATATTTGATTTAAAACTGCATTACAATTTTCCATAAGAATAATGAATTTTCAGATCAGTTCTGGTTTGTCTGTAACTCAAGAAATGAAAATGAGAATGAAAAGTAATCACTTAAATGACGAATGGAACAGATGCTACAGCAGCAACCTCACCACCAATAAAAACTCAACAACTATACAATTGTTTTGTGTTAAATTAATCATACAAATATTCATTTATACATTAAGGAAAAAGCATCTTTGTTTTTCCCACAATGTGCTATTACAGGATTCTTCCCAGACTCAATGAAGCAACACACCATCCTGCTCTACACATGCACTCCCCCCAGAGAGAATAAAGACAGGCTGCAGAATCAATCATTCACACACAAGAGAAAAAAAATGGAAACCTGGACATGGGACAGCGTGCATTTCTTATCCCAGTGAACTTCAGCTATATTTGTCCCTAGAAAGTTTCAAGGCAGGATTCATTTGCAATAGGGAAGGATAAGTAGTACACACTTCCAAATCACTGGATCCACCTTACTTTGCACTTATTATTTTCTCCACATAATGGCAGTAACTTAGGCCAGTCTGTTGGTACAAACTTGACACCCCCACCCAGCAGCCAGAACTTATTTTCTATCAGAGGACTTGAAATTTGTCCAATTTTCCAGTGAAGAGTCTGGGTGTTTTCCATTCCAGGCTGGAGTCATATTTCCAGGTACAGAAGTTGGTTACCAACATATTCAAATTCAATATTTTGGGCTATAGTTAAGCTTACAGCATACTATATTATAATTACTGGCATTTATTCTTTGCAGGAATCCATCATAATTTCTTCTAATCACACAAGAGAAATGAAGTGCAAGTGAACAGAGACATGGATCAAGCAGGCTCAAGCTTCCTTCATGACCAAATGTTATTATCACTTCAGTAGGAGAGCATTAACAACTATTTCATTAATATTCTTCTACAGATGCTATAGGAAATAAGGAGATGTATGTACACTGTAACATTTGAAGAGGCTGGGAGTGTTTGTTTTAGTTAACAACATTCTGAGAGCCATTACAACTTTCAAATGTATACTGATTACACTCTAAACACTGGGTGCCAATTTCAAATTTGACAGTGTGTAGAGATAAACTGAAAACTGTACCAGGAGCGGTGTCTGGAGTGAGGTCGACATGAAAAACTTCAACCCTAACACGTTTTTCTGATAAGAGATCTCTGCCTTTATTGCATATCATGCAGCAATTCTAGAAGAACAGCTTTCTTATGTTACTGAATTATCATGCTTTGTCAATCTGCACCTTTTTAGTTCCTGCTGCCATGCAATTGTTAAAAGCTACAGCCCATTTATTCACTCGGAATGGAAAAATGCAACACACAGCATAAACTTTCCCTGTTGGTTCTAGGATATAAGTATTACATAGTTCTGAAAATAAGCTTTGATGCCAAGATAGGTATATATGTCCTTAACAGTTCAAACATGAAAGTGCTGCCTCCAACCTAATAAACATGATTTTGTGATAAGCCCAAAATCATCGTAAGGGGCTTTATAACTCAGGAACTATACTCTGAGTCTTAAGATCTTACTATTTGATAAATCAGACAGGGAAATCAAAGGAAGAATAGTAAACAATTTAAACATCTCCCATTGCCATAAGGGCTGTCCCCTTATACAAAATACAGATTTAATTTCATAGCTGAAGGGAGTTCATCCCTAAAGAGAAAAACAATCTAGGGTATACTGTAACTCATTACTGCTGCTGGCTTTTGCCTTTTTTTTATTAGAGACTTGTTCAATTCGTATAAGTCACTAGCTCCTGAGAAAAGAGAAAATATTTGAAATTACCAAAGAGAAAGGGTCACCAACAAGTAAGCTGTTGGCTGGTCATTATCAATTTTCCTTCTGCAGTGTTAAAAATGGCACACCATTTTTACAATAAAAGCTGGATATTTATGTGGGTGAAATATGTGGGCAACTGTTTCAAACAAAAAGCTAAAATTGTTTGGATTTGGTTAACTACTACTTATTTTTAGATTTCCCTCATTGCTGCCAAAGAACACACTCACTCATTTGCATACACACATATATTCCATCTGGTCACTCAATATTTTGCTGGCCTATCTAGCAAGGTGCTTGCCTACAGCAAGGGAGAAATTAAAACAAAACAGGAGTAATGCTGTACATAATCAGTTTATACATCCTTTTTTGAATTTGGAAAATATATTGCTTGAAGTGATTAAGATAAATATTTAGAGATCCATGTTAGAAAAATGACTGAGAAGTAATGGAAAATATCTTTCAGTACCTATACTCCATCATTAACCTTTTCAAGGTAAGGGTTTTTTATTTTTGAATTAATATCTCCTAGTTTTTATGGCTGATAAATAAAATTAGGTGACAAAAAATATCCCTCAAAAGAGCAAACAATCTTTGATGGCTAACAAGTCCTAGGAAATTGTATCTCTGAATCCCTGCTTCTTCAGATCTTAGTCAGTCAGACTCTACAGGAGCTATCTATATGATCTGGCAGGAAACAAGTTTGTGGTTAAGGGTATCATACTTAAACAGCTCTTTACACTTACCTATGGAAAAAGTTAATTTAGAAGATAATACTTTGCATCCAGCAATAGTCTCTATTACATCCTCATTAGAATATGTTTTGACATCATTCCCTCAAACACAAAATAGGCAGTTTGATCTTTTGAGAGAATCAAAGAAAGGGGGCATTGCATATTTTTCTCTCTTTGGCAGATGGCTGCTAGTTCAAGTTTCTGAATTACAGATTCCCCGCCCACTTTTTCAAAGTCTTGCACTGATGCAAACCCCAAGAATTTCAAGAGACCACGCTCTGTTAACTGGACACGCTCTGTTAACTTGGCCTCAATTATATATGGCTATCATTCTCCATGGGTTGCACATAGGCAGACTTCAAGCAATACTAGCTTTTCATATACAAACTAGAAAATCAAGGTTTAAAGTAGAAAGTTGATAAAATAAATTACTTGAATGGCAGCTGCTGATTCCTTTTCCTACATATTCTAAGTCGCTTTCAACAGAGAAAAAAAAACCCCAATTATCTCTCTACAGAAAAGAAGATGTGATACTTACTCCTACGTCTAAAAATGCCAGGAAACAGTAATAACGTGTGCTCTAACCTTCTAGAAATCAAAATTCTTCTTGGCACAAAATGGACATAGACATATAGATGTTTCAACAACAGATACGGCATATTTAAGAAAATGAGAATATGGCAATTTTCTAACCTATTCAGGCAAAACGTTTAAAATCTAGCATGAGCATGTATGCACTCAAATCTCCACTGTCATCATACTTCTTTCTATTTTCTCATCTATCTGTGAATGGTGAAACTGGACTTGGATAACTTTATTAAATGGAAAAGAACAAGCAGATGACTATTGCGTAGTGCTAACAGCAAATTAAAAAGCAACTAAAAAACATTAAAATTCATGGACCTGGTTATGAATCCAGCTAGAAATTAATATCACCTGACATACAAATAGCAGCTGCACCAACCAAGAAAATACTAAGCAAAGCAAACATCTATTTCATAGCAAGCACATCTCTATAAAAATGCACGCTGTCCCTTTTAAAAGTCGTGAAAAAAAATAACATTTGCTCAGTCTACAACTGCTCTGTAGGCAAAATAACTTCTTTTAAAAAGAGATGGCTTCTCCATTTTAATCTTTTTAAAAAAATTTCTTTTAGGCTACCTAATTAACTGTGACAATAACTTCTAAACAAAACATTGGTGTATTTTTCTCTCTCATAGCACTGAACAGCACTCCTGAAATTCAGCATTCATACATGCATACTTTAGGTTTTTTTTCTGGAAACAACTAGTCTTAAGTTATTGTTTGTTTTCTTCTTATCCCAGGATATGGAGAGTAAGAAGGGAGTTCATGATGTATCTTCTATGAGCCACAAGAACTTCCCCTCTCTCCAATGTCCGTTCTTTGTCAAATTCTCTTCTTGACAATACCCGTTTTTGTTTTTAAGACTGTCCAAAAGGATAAGGACCATGAAAACCCTGGAAAAGAACAAGAAAAAAAAATCAAATTTCAGGAATTAAGCAAAATCTTCTTTATTATGTTTGAAAAATCAAATCTTAAATTTTAAGTCTTCTGCAACTATGCTACTTTACTCTTCAAATTTGTATCCAGCTGTTTAATCCAGATTTCTGCAATTAGATGTGTTAGGACCAGAATACCTGATTTATTGCAATAAATCAGCTTCCTTTCATATAAGTCAAAACAAAAATGTTTGCTGGAAGATAAATCCTGCAGAATGTTGTTAGGCTGACCAGTAGCTACAAACACTATGAGCAAAACAGCAGAATAGTCTCAGTATGCTACAATTTTCTACCCAGGATCTTTTCATCATTGGCCATTAATAATCTGATAGATCATCATGCCAAAATTGTTTACTAATTTTCTCTAATAGAATTATATATATTTAATGTTTAGCTCACTCTGAAGGAAAACTAAATTAAGAAATTGTTTTTAATTATTGGTTCCACAATCAATTTTTAATTATGTGCCAACAAATCATTGTTGGCTCTTAGCAACCACACTGATAGATTTTCTCCATGATAATCTGTCCCTAGCCTGGATTTTCAGATTTTTAGGATCAAATTTAGGGGATATCTAATACAGAATATTTCAAATCCTCAAAGCTTTCAAATGATCAAATGCTGAGAATGTATCTTTCTTCTGACAGTATGTTAACAGTACTGGATCTTTCTTTTTAAAAAAAAAAGGGGGGGAGGGAGGTTGCAGGACTTTTCTTTAGCTATGATTCAGTTCTTTAAAGAAATGTGTTTTAATTGTTTAAATATTCAAACATGTAGTATAACATATATTAGAATACATTACAATAAAACATACACACACACACAATTATAAGAAAAATAGTGGCAGTCTGCTATCTATATGGTTGAGAGCTACACATCTGT
Source organism: Myanophis thanlyinensis (assembly GCA_017656035.1). Classification (NCBI taxonomy): domain Eukaryota; kingdom Metazoa; phylum Chordata; class Lepidosauria; order Squamata; family Homalopsidae; genus Myanophis; species Myanophis thanlyinensis. The sequence goes on along the minus strand of JAEANM010014010.1, from coordinate 4,009 downwards.
TTTAATGGCAACACCTGTGTATCTACAGGTTACTGAACAAACTGTTGTTCACAAGCAATAAGGTGAGCAAGAAACCATTTGCCTTTTGTTAAAGGTAAAAGGAGATTTATTCAACGCCTATTCTACCTGCCTTCAAGTAAGTTTTTAAACAATAGCTTTCCCTTTAGGCCTTGGGTTTGGGGCTAGTTGGCCCCTTTAGGTTGGGGGTTATAGGGCAGTTTTTAAAAATGTGCTCTCTGGGCAATTGAAACATTCCCCCTGCTTTTAATTTGCAACGCTATCAAGAGCTATTTTTGGAGTTGGGCAGCCTAGAAATTGGATGGATGGTGGATGAATAGACAGGCACTAGATAGAAACAATTTCACCAATTTGTCTTCTGACAACTTATTTTGGGAATGGCCACATCTTTCATGGCAAGTAACCTGTGAATAAACAAGCCATCCCTTTAGTAGCAATTTTGTTAAGAGTGCCTATAGTTTTCTCTCAAAATTTCAAATGTGCCCATTATAAAAATGTTTCACTATCTCTATATTTTGCAATATAATTGAAGTATTTTAATAAACCATAAAATAAAATAAATACCTGTTTCTCCAGAAAGAAGGCCAGGTCTTATTTTCTTTTGACCCCTCAAAAAATGGCTAGGCCTTCTTTTTGAAGGGTTCTTATTATTGACTCACCTCGTAGAGGTGGCACTGACAGCCCCACCAAGCAGGAGCCCGCTTCTGCCCTACTTCTTCTGCGGCTGCTTGCCACCACTCGCATGCATCGTCCCAGACCTCTGTTTCGCCTTTAGATACCTTCTGAAAAACCTCTGCAACAGATAACAGGGCTCTGGATCGCCCCAAAGCTCTATTATTGACTGCAGAGGGCTTTCCGGAAGGCATCTGAAAGCGAAATGGAGGCTGGGGCAATGCATACAAGTGGCGGCAAGTGGCCACAGAAGAAGGCGAGGCAGGTGTAGGGGTGTGAGAGGCCTGGTAAGTAGGGGCCCCCTTCCCATCCTAGCTTATTTTTTACCTGTATGCCTTGCCCCACCCTGCGTTGGGTGGGGTCTTAATTAGGGCTAATTTTGTAGGTGGGGATTAATTTGATCCCATGTGCTCAAAAATGTGATAGGGCTTCTTTTTTTCTTTTAATCACTGTTATGATTAAACTGTTGGAAAAGAATTTGAAAAATTCCTGTTCAATTCTACTTGCATCTACAGGGGCTGGTACTCTCTTTCACTCCAATCAGTTTCACAAGTTGTAAGATAAGGATAAAATGAAGAAAAATATTCATTCAAGTTGTACTGAATTCTTTGAGCAAGGATAGAATATATTCAGAGTATAAAATAAATGGTCTAGTGGTTAAGGCACCAGGCTAGAACCAGGAGATTATGAATTCTAGAACCCGTTTTAGGCATGAAAGCTGGCTGGGTGACCTGAGGCAGTTACTCTCTGTCTCAGCCCATGATGTCACATTTGGGCAACAAGGTGGTTGGTCAGTTTCTGTCACAATTGATGGATAAGATCAACTTCATTTTGGGGAGATGCTTCAATTTTTTTCATTAGTTTATCAAAATACAAAATAGAGAAATACAAATAAAAAAAGAAAATAGAGGAGGGGAAGGAAAAGAGGAGAATCAATTTTCAGTTGATGGGGGGGGGAACTGTATTTGTAGAAAAACAGCAGGAAAAAATAATAATGAAAGGCTTTCTTAAAGAGAATCCAACTACGCAGACAGCAAATGACATAAATACTATTTTAAAAAACATTATTCCCTGATTTTTGTGTGGCATACAACACATAATGCAAAAGCATTTTCATATTTAAAATCTGATTTATAATTATCCCAGTAGTTTTCTTACTGACTCACTTTAAATTTTATTTTTTTGTATAATCCTGTACAGCTATTTTGTTATGTTGGCTGAGAAATCAGGACTGCTGTCCAAACCAATTCAGCAATGCCTTTTTGTCAGCCAACTTCACATGCCAAATGTGTACATTACATTTTGTTTAATAAAATAGTCATCAGTTTTGATAATATTATTATTCAAATAAAACTAGTTTTTTCCCCCTTAACTGCAAAAATTACCTTAAACACTAACAATGAGCACAAGAATAGAAGGATACTGAAGTAATCTCCATTTCACATAAGATTTATAAAATACAAAGGGTGGCCTATATTGTTCTCCAAGTTCGTTCAAGGAAATAGTTAACATTTCTTGTTCAGAATCTTCAACAGAAACTAGTTCTTACCTCACATCAATCACTGGCGATATTATTAATTGGGAGATAACATTTTGGATTCTCTTATCCCACCTAGCTTCCTTTTAAATGTAGTTACCACACAAGACTTAGAAAACATTGGAGAATTATATTGACTCTATTTCGCTTTTGTTTGTTGTACAGTTTGAATAAATAAAAGAACAGTTTATTTTTTTTAAAAAAGGACATTAGCTTTTGACGCCTGGCTGCAAAATAAAACAAAAATACCCTAATTTACAGTGATGGTAACCTCAGATAATACCACTCAATCATCTTCTTTTTGTCATCATTTCCTGGGCTGTTCCTGGTCACTGCTTCTCTAAACTACCTTGGGCTTTCTTCTGAATCACTTATGTAAACTGAACACAAACGGAGCATTTTGTACTGTATTTTGTTCAATGCTCACTATACAAATATAATGCAATAACCCAAATCTCTTCCCTATAATTCATCAGTTCATTTTGCTTGAACTCTTCTATATGTTTTTTTTAAAAAGATACTGCACTTCCAGCTTGTACTTTTTCAGAACACAGAAAGAAGAGGAAAAGAAAATACTATTTCCTTATATATATCTTCTGCATGTATTACTATCATAGAAGTATTTATCTTTATCATAAATATAATCTAGTAGTTGCCTCCAGAAGAACTTCCTTGGTTTTAACATTTTCTATTAGCATTCAGTTTTCATGCAAACCATACTGAAATGGCATGAAACATGTTTCTTATTATATGGATTACATTTCATTTTTTAAAAAATATTACACTCACTTTGCTAAACAAGCTTTTCTTAAACCACAAACATAACAAGCCAAAATTCTGGCTGAAAAATTGGGGGTTGAACAAGCAAAACAACTAATACATAATACTAAGCCATTTTGGTTTAAGTGTCTCCTTGGGAAAAACACAAGAATATTCTTAGTATATAACGTAATTTTGCGGCAATGTTAAACAATACATATATGCATATAATATTATAATTGTTTGAATTATGTATATATATACTACTTGTACAGGAATAAAATCAATGTGGGTTTTTCTAAATATACAGTACATAAATTAATAGAATCTGTTCTATTCCAAAATGAGTAAAGACCAATTCAGTCTGGAGCTTGCTGTTGCTCAAGCTAATGAATGTGCCTAAGATTGTCTGACATATCACCCAGATAGCTGATTTAAAAAAAAAACATAATTATGATATGTTCCATAGAAATATACACAAGAACTCTCTCCCAGTCATGAACAGGCATATGTTTAAATCCCATTATCAAAGCGGACACACATTTACCAATTGCTTTAAGAAATAATTCGAAAAAGTCTTAAGACTTTGAGTTATTTTGTGACTAGCAAGTGCCCCTTCTCAATTCTTTACTGGCACTGAACCAGTCACTGTCTCAGTGTATAAACCTCAGAGGGTTCTTATAAAGATAAAATTGGAAAAGTTTTAAAGTTCTAGAACACGGCTGTCATACTCGCGGCCCGCAGCAGGCCAAATGTGTTACATGCTGACCCCACCCCTGCCTCGTTTAGTGAAGGGGAAAAAAAGTTCCAATGTCACATGATGCTACCATGACAATGCAAGTTTGACACCTCTGTTTTAGAGGAAAGACACAACCCAAATGTAATAAAATAAAATATACTTGGAAAGGATAGTTATGTTAAGTGATAGTAATCATTCAAAATGATTAGCATGCACTAAAAACCCATCTATTCCAGCAAGCCGGTCTGGCCTAACACCCAAGGGGTTTTAAAATTGTTAGACTT
>JAEANM010014009.1:0-14177 GCA_017656035.1 Myanophis thanlyinensis | reverse complement strand
GGGGCGTCCGGGTAAATTTAGAAAATTTATAAAACCCGGCCGGACGCCCCGGACAGGACGTAAAAAGAGGACATGTCCTGCCAAAAGAGGACGGTTGGTCACCCTACTCCAATTGCTTTATTCACTAAATCACTTTGTGTGCTGTAGTTGCAAACAACAGTTGAACAAAATGCTGCTGACAACTTTGGGTTTGATAATGGGCAATTTTCATTACAGGCATTTGAAGCACAAAACATGAATTTCTTTTAAAGTTAAGAATGCCTTTTTAAAAAGCTTTAGAAATGACACCTTCATGTTTAGGATATTTCAATAATAGACCTGTGAGATATTTGAAACTGAATGTAACTATAAAGTGGAAATATATTTGACTGTGTCCTTATTTGCCCTGAGTAGTGATTAAGAAGTGGAGTTTTCTCCCTCAGAAAATAATTTTAGTTACCAGACCAGTAGTTGAAGTTGACTGAGGCAATGAGAAGTTTTTTTCCAACAGCTATTTTAGTTTATTGTTTAGATCAGCGGTCCCCATCCTTTCTGGGTCTTTCTGGATCAGTGGCAGCAGAGGTGGAGAGAATTTCATGTGCATGGCTTTGCGCAAATGCAACTGCACACACATGGTGCTCGTTCTGTAACTCGGTACCCAATAGGATGCGCCCTTGCACCGGGCCTCAGCCCAGGGATTGGGGACTCCAGATTTAGATTACAGATGAGCTATTAAAAGTATTTGAGGGGAGTCAAGAAAAGTGATTGAATATGACATTTTACAAAATATTAGCACTGTTCTTATATTTAGCATTTATTATTTAATTAAAGTTTCATATGCCTGGATGTTACAAATGATAAAATGCAACAAAAATAGGGAATGGAAAACCAAAGTATCAGCAGACAAATTTATATGTATTCATAAATTAGGGATCTATGATTTCAATCAACTTTCTGTAAGATGCTCAATGATCTTTATTCATTTAATCTCACATTTGAAACTGCCTGTCCATGCAGTTCTAAATGTTAGGTAATGCTTAAAGCCATGATGGTTTCTGTCATCAATCAAACTGTGATGGGAGACAACAAGTTTGGAGTGACATTGAAAGTTACAGTAGCATTTGAGAACAGTCCTTGAACTTATGACTGTCACAGTGTGTCTATGGTCATGTGACCACAATTTAGACACTTGACAACTGGCATGTATTTAGGATGGTTGCAGCACCTCAGGTCACATGACTGCCATTTGTAGCTGTTCCAGCTGTCTTCCAACAAGCAAACTCAAAGGTGGAAACTGGATTTGATTAACAACTATGGGCGGGGAGGGAAAAAAGTGTTGTAAAATCAGATGTGGTCACATTATGACTCACTTAGCAATGACATTCTGGTCCTGATCAGGTCACTCTACTAAAATCAGCATTATCGTTTTTTTTAATGAGTAAAGGGGAAATTCAGCATTTTTAAGGCACTTTACATTTACGGTATCAGAGATAGTCTTGCTCCTTAATGACCTCCTTTTTCACCTCAGTCTACAGCAAGTACTTCTACAGGGTTTCTTCATTCACTATGTATTGGGCTACAAGCAGGTTCATTTTTTTATCATGTTCCCTTCATTAACATCAAAGGAAAAGCCTTCCAACAGGCAGAAGTGCCTAAGGTAGAGATGCTATTAGATCAGAATAGTTATTTGAAGAAGACAATTCTAGCAGAATTCTCTTCCGCTTTTCTCAGAAGCAAGATCCATTATGCAATTTACTCTGTTCATAGCTTTAGGGCCTAGAGGCTGCTAACATATAAACTCATAAATTCTCACCAGTAGTAATGCAGGCATAGGAACAAAGGAACACTAATGTCAAATCACAAGAAGCAGTGGAACTAGGGAATAACCTTATATTATTTACATTGTCAATAAATAAAATTTCGGGATTGTGTGTCTGTGCCCACTTTGCTAACTGGAAGACAGCCCTTAGCGAAAGCCAGTAGTGACTCTCAACTTTATACAGTTGATTTGGTAATACAACCAGAGTGGAGTTTTTAATAACGAGAGTGGCTTTTGCATTCTAAGAATATTATGTGTGGTCTGCAGTAGTTTTAAATAGGGAGAGATGCAAAAATGTTACATTTATGACATAATAAAGAATTTTTATATTTCTGTGGCAACATGCAACTGTCTTTTCTTCACCTTTACGTAAATAACCCTATCCACACTTCCCAAAGCTGCTGGTAGGAACAGAGCCCAGAGCTGTGATGGCACAAGTGCTTAGAATGCAGCATTTCTCTCCCCACAGCCAGGAGTTTGATCCTGACCAGTTCAAGGTTGACTCAGCCTTCCATCCTTCAGTAAAATGAGGACCCAGATTGTTGGGGACAATATGCTGATCCTGTAAATCACACAAAGTATGCTGTAAAGCATTGTGGAGTGGTATAGATGTCTCAATGCTATTGCTACCGCTATGTGAAGGAAGGCGAGGATGGAGATTTCCCAGCTTTTGCAGTGTGCTAAATAACAGGGAAATAGGACTTTAGGTGCAATGTGTTTTATCTATAGAATGCTACAGTTGAATTTCCATGAAGCAAAATAAGAGGAAAGGAGTTGGGAAAAGAAGTTTGCTTTTTCACTTATTTTTGTTTTGTTGCCACTGCCACTAATTTTTTTAAATGCAGGTATCTGGAAATGAGTCCAAGGGCAGAACTATCAGTAAAGCAGGAGGCCTGATAGAAATGTTCAAAGGAAGCTGCAAATTCTGTTGAGGCTTGGGATTCTCCCAGTAGCAGAATTTTAGGTCCCTTGAAAATTCACATCTCCTTTGATGGCCAATTTTAATGCGTTCTCAAGGTTACATTCCAAGTCTGAATTCTTTGAAATGCAGTAGGATTCCTTCAGGATTCTCACTGTGCGTTGTTGTTTCTTGCAGGCTGTATATTTATTTATTTTTAAAAAAAAGGGAACAGGAGGTATTTATGAAACGTGTATGTGAAAAACTGCCAACAAATGATGCTCCTGGTCCTTTGTGTACTGAGAAGTAATTCAATTTAGTTTTGTAAAGCAAAGGAAGGAAACAGGGAGACAGAAAGCTGACACTAGGAAAACAAAAGGCGCCTTTTCTTTTTTTTAACCTGGGCTGTATAGAGTGCAAAAGAATGTTTCATGTCTGAAAAAGTATATGTTTCCAAAGCCCTGTAGAATCATACAGGGAGGCCCAGCTGCACTCTACACCTGCTGAGTATAAATCTTTCTTTAAGGCCATCAATCTCCAAGTGACTGCTGCTGCTTCTCCATCTTCTTAATGTTCTTGGGACTTCCAAGTTAAATGAATTTTCCATAGACTCAATACAACTAACAGCAAGTTACCTGCAGAAGCTAAACAGCTGCAGTGGATCAGAACAAATAGTACAAATACAGCCCCTGCATGAGACTCATTGAAACAGCCGCAGCTTTTCTCCAGATTGTATGGCTGCTGAAGGAAAGATTCCATACGGCTGTACAGTCTTGGAAATGTGTTGTATGTGGACTGTGTTTCACACTCTAACATGTATTAAAACATTTCTTCCAGTTGGCTCTAAAGCACTATTCAGCCCTAAATAGTAAGTCAGAAATTTATGACTTGTGTGATATCAGTTTCAAATAATTATGTCTGATGAATCTTAACATTAGCATAAAGTAAAAAAAAATCTTGGTTAAAAACCTAGGGAAGCAAATTTTCTATTACCTATTCCTTATCTTCTTATGACTATAACTTTGTTACTTGTATCTTACAATTTATGTTGATTGTTTTATTTAGTATCCTAGTATGAATTATGTTGATTGCTTATTTAGTATCTTATGACTATCACTTTATTGTTATATTTTATGATTTATAATGAATGTATTTTATGATTATAGTTATGATTTATCACTTATTACTTGTATGTACATTGATATCTTATGCTCCGGAAACAAATTCCTTTTATATCCAATCACACTTGGCCAATAAAGAATATTCTATTCTATTCTAATCTAATCTAATCCTGATATTTTTTTTTAATAAACTCCCAGAATTTCAGAATACATTGACAGTGAAGCTGAAACAGTTATGCAGCTGCGAAATGAGCTGAGAGACAAAGAGATGAAGTTGACTGATATCCGTTTAGAGGCCCTCAGCTCTGCTCATCAACTGGATCAGCTCCGGGAAGCTATGAACAGGATGCAGGTAAGTCCACCCAGGAAGCCTGAAAGCAAATCCATTGTGCTAAGACATTGAGTATATTCCATTACACTTTCCACTGAGCAAAGATAACTGGGTTGAAACCAGGAAGTTTTGTATGTACCAAATGCCAATGCAAGAGCCTTAAACTACAGTCGCCACAAATTGTCATCCAGAAATTTGTAAGAAACAACAGTGTTTGCTTGGTTCTTTGTAACTGTGACTCTTTAGAGCTTTGATAAAATGGTACTCTGAGAAAACACATTTCCTACATCTGTGCATTTCTCTAGCACTTTGCAGATGTTTATTTGAACATAAAAGAGCTTGGAGGTAGATAGAAGATGGAATAGGCATGAAGTTTATCCTTTCTCTCCCCAACTCCCACATGTTTCACTTGAAGAGGAGAGTTGCAGTCAGATTTGCTTGTGCAGCTGTTTTGGGAACCTGATAAAGCAGGGATGTGAATTACTCAAGAAAGTTGTACTTATATTTTCACAACTGAATGTGTGAGAACCGAAGACACTGTGGGGCAGTTTTCATAGTACGCCACCCGCTTTATCTAGTTTTGCACTCTTATACATTCTTTTGTTTCTTGGATTTTTGTTTCATAAGTTTGTCTTGCTATCTGTATTGTTTTTATTGTATAATTTGCAATTAGATTTGCATCTAAAATAGGCATTCTGGTAAGTATAATTACAATGGAGAAAAATGGAAAATGATATTAATACATTGTACGCCTGTAGAGTCAAGCCACACCCATCATAATTTCCATACCATTTAATCCTTTATAAGCAATTTTCCCTTTACAAGATTGTATCTTTTTTTTAAGATACAGTGCTTTTGGATTTGTTTAAATTTTATAGAAATGCAAAAAAAAATAATATTCTGGGAGGAATTGTAATTTCTGTGTTGTCAATAAATTCTGTTCAAGTTTGCTTCTGACAAAATCCACTACCTTTAATCACCTGCATATCAGGTTTACAATTTAACTGAGAAAGATACACTTTTATTGCAGGATTGTCAACACAGGTTAACCAAGGAAAGAAAAGCTGCAAATGTTTTTTTCTTTAAACTTTGGAGAGCTCCAGTGTGTGTATAATGTAGCGTTGGGAAGAAAACTCAGCCAGTTCAGTTCCAAACTGGGAGAAAGATTGGAGACTAGAGGCTGATTGGAAAGAAAGATTCTATTTATTGGATAATAGAATAACAGGATTCTGTTCACCAATAAACAGAATCGATCTTTCCAATCAGACTCCTGCCTCCATTTTACTTCCAGTGTCTTTCTCCCAGCTTGGAACTGAACCAGATGAATTTTCCTTCCAACACTACCAATTTGACTGCACTTGAAGTCTTGCTCTATATCTAGCGATGTCAAGATAGACCTTATGTTTTGATAAGATGAGAAATAAAAAGTTCATTGGAACAGGGTCAATGAAGAAAGTACAAAAGAAAGAAGCAGGATCTCTTCTAGAATCTATGTATTGTGTAGGTAATTGTGTCTATCTCCACTTGAGATGGAGGTAGTAACTGGAAGATACATTTATAGAAATGCTGGCTGGCTATCTTTAGGGACTATGTTGGCGCATAAGTTTGTGCTTCCTAGGAGTGTAGACATCCTGATCTCTATGGCTTCTTCCAAACCTTATATTTTACATTTCTGTGATTCCATGATACATTGATCACATTCAGATATAACAAAAGATATTTGTGTTTCTACCTCCTTCACTGTTCTTTTTTTTAAAACCCAGAGTGAGATTGAGAAATTGAAAGCAGAAAATGACCTACTGAAATCTGAAAATCAAGGGACCAGTAGCAGGGTCCAATCTCAAGTTTTCATTTCATCATCTCCAAGGCAGTCTATGGGCCTGTCACAGCACAGTCTGAACCTCACAGAGTCAGCTAGTCTTGGTGAGTATACAGGAACGTTGGTGGGAGGTTTGTAGCTGTGAATTCAATTAATAAGATAAGATGTTAAAGTGGAAGAACAAGGATAGTAAACCTTTCTCCTATAAATGAGATAGTTCTTCTGTAAACTGAAGTGTAATGTAACCATGGCATTCTAGTTATGACCTCAGGTAAAATAAATCACATTCAATGATCTGATTGCAAACATTTAATAGAGTTATAGTTTTTTTTTTAAAGAAAACTGTCTTAATATTTATGTGATCTTTGTTTCTTATGTAAGTATTCCTAGTTGCTAGGGGATTTTCATTTGTTCAGAGTGTGTTTCACAATTTTGAAAATACAAAAAGCTGACATTTTAAACAGTATGGGAACCTCAGTTTTCTTTTATAAATACGTTTCTAGCCCACATACAGTGGAGCCTCTGGTCATGAACGCCTCTCACCATGACCAAATCAGGTGCCAACCAAAGTTTTACAAACTGTTTGCATCTGGTCATGAACAAAAACTTGGGTGGCGATGAAACATGGCACAGATTTCCCCTTCCACACTGATTTTGCCTTCCGCCACCATTTTTTTTTTTTTTTTTTTTGTGCGTGCATGTACAGTCAGTCTCGTTTCTGGTCATGACCAAATCAGGTGCCGACTGAAGTTCTGAAACAAATTACGGTCATGGCCAGAGGTTCCCCTGTAGTAGCAGTCATAACTAGGATAAGATGCATGTCAGATTTTGGTCTCAAAAACAAAATGAAAAATAACGTCCAATATTTGAAGATGAAATCTTTGTTTCCCATCAACAGATATGCTGCTAGATGACGCCAGTGATGGTTCTTCTCGGAAAGAAGGTGGCAGGCATGTTAAAATAGTTGTCAGCTTTCAGGAGGAAGAGAAATGGAAAGAAGTGAGTCAAAATATTTTTGGCCATGAAAATATGATTAATCATGTTGTTAAGAAATACAGGTAATCCTTGACTTACAACAGTTTGTTTAGTGACCGTTCAAAGTTACAATGGCACTGAAAAGAATGACTGTTTTTCACACTTATGACCGTTGCAGCATTCTCATGGTCACAAGAGGCCGGGTGAGGTGAAGCACACCTCAACGTGAGTGATGCCAAGTTGGCCATTCCTATTCAGTCACATGACCACCCAGCCACACCTACTCAGAGGGCAGAGAACCGGTTATGACTGGTTTTCACATTTATGACCTTTGCAGCATCCCCATGGTCATGTGACCAAAATTCAGACACTTGGCAACTGGTTCGTATTTATGACCGTTGCAGTGTCCCAGAGTTACATGATCACCTTTTGCGACCTTCTGATTAGCAAAGTCAGTGAGGAAGCCAGATTCAGTTAATGACTACAGTTATAAACTTAACAACTGCAGGCTGATTCATTTAACAATTGTGGCAAGAGAGGTCGTAACACAGGACAAAACTCACTTAACAACTATCTCACTTAGCAGTGGAAATGTTGGGCTCCATTGTAGTTGTAAGTTGAGGATCTACATACGGTTACTTGTTTCTGTTTATAAACTGTTTTGCATCCAAGAGCCCCAAATCAACAAGAACTAGATCTGACGCCAGATTGAAATGGATCTTGAAAAATCTATTTTGCCTTTGAACAAGATTTACCATCTTGTTCAAAACATAGCTAGAGAAGGGTATTAAAGAGGAAATATGTCAGCATGTTGTTCAAGTACCTCTTGAGTGCGCTGTCACCTTTTTCATGCTCCATAAATTGAAATTGAGAATACTGACTTTTCTTAAAACTAAACTTAGTTTTCAAAAGCCGGGCAAGGAAAAGGCCATATTGTAATTCCACAGGTGCTTCAGTAATGAAAGACGAGTTCTGACTGGATTCCCCTAGCACAGGGGTGGGCAATTACGGCTCCTTCATGACTCATGGACTTCAATTCCCAGAATTCCTGAGCCAGCATGGTCAACAGTCCACGAGTAATGAAGGAGCCGTAATTGCCCACCCCTGCCCTAGCATATTTTCCCTTATTCCTTATTTCATCACTGCTCCTGTTATATGATTCTGCTTGGACTACTAGTCTAGACTTAATGTCAGCAGCCATGGTTGTTTGTTTGTGGTAACTGTTGTGAAGTCCAGACCTCCTAGTGCTTTATGTAATTAGAATAAACAGATAGGGAAACAGAACCAAGCATACCTAGCTTTGAGGGGAAAGATTTTCCAGCTCTATCTGTACGTACTGAAAAACATCCTCTGGCTTTTCTATTTTCTAGTTTTAATCTAATTTAAAGTATGGAGGAATGATTCAACAGTTACAATAGATGTAGAGCAAAGGGCAAAGGACTTTTCTGTCAGTAGAACTTGTTTTAGACGAAATTAATTATTTTGGATATGATTTCAATGTAAGAAATAATTATTTTATCCTAGTCTGATGTTTCAGTCTCAATAAAATGTTAATTTTGATATATACCACTTTCTTGGCTTTAGATCATATAAAGTATATCTAGAGAATAGATATAAAGAATATAGAGAAGGATGATTGGGCAGTATCTTGTAAACTACTGAACAAAAGCGATCCAAAGATATGTAAAATTATACAAGAAATTGTGTAATATTGTTTGCCGATAAAATATTATTCTCCAGTATAATTAGTGTTTGATATTATTACATTCTTAACAGTATATTTTGGAATAAAATTTTGTTAAAGACTGTGGACCAATGCTGCTGGATCATAGTAAAATATTACTATAGTATAATAATAAAATAATTATTTAATTACTTATTTGAACATCTTTCTTTTATTTCCTTTTTACAATCCTTTTTATTGGGGTAGAGTCGGGGCAACTGAGTGGTGCTAAGTGTTGAACACCTTTCTTTTAACACAAAACTTGCTTAATTTTTTTTTAGGATTCTAGGCCTCGCTTATTCCTAATTGGTTGCATAGGAGTCAGTGGAAAAACCAAATGGGATGTTCTTGATGGCGTTGTTAGAAGACTATTTAAGGTAAAAAACGTTATTTTTGACATTTTTTTCTAACGGTGCCATATTTTGAAAGCTATGTCAGTATTTTCAATATATAATTTATTTGATTGAGACCTAAAAGAAAATTTTTGGATTCTTTGTTGGTAAGTAACAATTTATGATTAATTATACAAGATTTTGAGAACCAAAGCTTATTTCAAAATTTATCTAAGAAGTAGTTACCTGAGATGATTTGATACTGAAAACCAAGTTTACCTGTCAGCAAACATCATAGAGCAAAACAACCAAGACAGTTTCAGAACCAAAATCAGGTCTAAACTCCAGAATTTGCCATTGCCTTCTTCCACATTTGTAGCTTGAGTAGGTTGACAATCCAATCTAGCCTGCAGATCTTGGTTTCTACTTTTACATAGGCATAGTTAGCACTACAATTTGATACAATTAAACTACAAAAATTGCAGTTGGTCTAGATCAGAGGTCTCAAACTCACGGGCCACAGGCTGGCTACATCACACATTGGCCACGCCCACCTCCACTTTAACGAAGGAGGGAAAAGTCATGATACGTCACGTGACGACAACGTTACGATGCAAGTTTGAGACCCCTGATCTAGATTATATTGATAAGGCTGTAAACAAATTGGTACATATCACCACTTTTGGTAACAATGCCTAATTAGGCTTCTTGATTGAAAGTTTTTGAAGAAATTGGGGCAATTACTAGTCATTCTTAATGTTATCATTGATTGATTGTCCATAATGTCCATTTTTTTCTATAATGCTTGTGCCATATAGCCATAGAACTTAAGTCAATCAAACCCCTAGGAGCGATGGATTAATTAAACCCATCCCACAAATAATATATTCTCCATAAAAATATACTTCTTGAGTTGTAGGTTTGAAATTTCCTAATGCACATATGCAGTTCTGCATTCTGTAATCCCACTCCCAAATTCAGCAAACCAAATATTGTTTCTGTTTATGGCAACCTGTGAGCTTAAATGTGTAACAACCACTTTTTAATCAAAGTTCACTGTACACAGTTGCATTTGACAATATGGCTGAATAAAAAATTACTCACAGAAAGCATCAACCTTTGCTTCCCTATCTACCTGGATAAATAGACCATCAAATCAGATGAATATCCAGAGAGTACCATTCTCAGTATTCAAAACAATCAAACCAGCCACTCTAAACATGGAATATTTTACTCTCAGAATTTTGCATAGTCCTAGTGACAGGGAAATATTTGTCACAATGACAATAGCTTCTGCCTTTTAGGATCAGCCATCAACAGTAAAGGAACAAGCAGTCAAAAAATGCACCATAAACTAGCACTTTGTAGAACAGTAATGAAGACCTTGGAAAGAATGTTCAAATGCTGTGATTCAAATGCTTTATATTTACAAAGATCACAATTGTACAAGTCATGGTATATCCTGTGGAAGTGAAAATTGGATTTCAAAGAAGCAGGATAGGAAGACGACTGATGCCTTTAAACATTGGTGTTGGAGAAGATTCCTGAGCATATCATGGACATTCAAGGAGCCAAATTGATGGATCATTAAACAAATCAGTCCAGAATTGTCACTTGTGGCACAATGACCAGGCTCCAATTATCCTACTTCAGATACATTATGAGAAGACCTGGCTCCCTGGAAAAAGCTGAGAAAGATGGAATGAAAGAAAGATGACTAGGAGCAAAGTAGATGGATTCAGTTACAGTGTGATGAGTGTACCATTGGGAGATATAGAGTAGAACAGAACAGAACAGAACAGAACAACAGAGTTGGAAGGTATTCTAGTCCAATTCCCTGCTTAGGCAGGAAATCCTATACCATTTTAGACAAATGGTTCTCTAATCTCTTCTTAAAAACTTCCAGTGTTGGAGTGTTTGCAACTTCTAGAGGCAAGTTGTTCCACTGATTAATTGTTCTGTCAGGAAATTTCTCCTTAGTTCTAAATTGCTTCTCTCCTTGATTAGTTTCCACTCATTGCTTTTTGTCCTACCCTCAGGTGCTTTGGAGAATAGCTTGACTCCCACTTCTTTGTGACATGCTAGATCCCTATCTACAGTATGTGGTTGCTAGGAGTCAAAAATGACTTGATGGCATATAATCTTTTCCTAAATATCTTTTAAAAAACATTTTAATAATAGAATTGCATTCGATTATGAAGTTTTTTTCTTAAAGCCAAAACCACATTGCTATGTTAATTTTTTCTTTTGCTCCCTCTTCTCAGGAATACATCATTCATGTTGATCCTGTGAGTCAACTTGGGTTGAATTCAGATAGTGTCCTGGGGTACAGCATTGGGGAAATTGTTCGTACAAATAGCACAGAAACGCCTGAGCTGCTACCCTGTGGCTATCTGGTTGGTGAAAACAACACCATCTCTGTGAAAATCAAAGGTAAATTGTAGCTGATTTATTGGTTACAACTCTTTGTAATTGTAGGTTTTCCAGATTTAAGCTTTGAAGATATTTCAGGGGCATAAGAGGATTTAATTATCTTTCTTTCTGTATTTCTTTCTTTCTTGGCTAAATGTTGTTTCTCCTTCAGTTGCATACCACTATTAATAAGAAATGTCACATGTAATCACATTCCTGTGAACCTTTCATGTCCCTGTCTGTGTAGTTATACAGGTGAGCCTCATTAGTCATAATCCCATACATAGTATATACATGACTGGCAAATAAAGACTAGATCTTGTTATTCACAGCCTAGTTTCATGTACAGAGAGTCCTCAGATTGTGGTGGCAATTGGGTGTGGAATTACCATTGGTAAGTAATGTCATATAAAGCACGAGATCATGTAACCACATCAGTTAGCAACAGCAATCCAGGCAGTCCCTATTGCCATTGTAAGATCATGGATTTTTGTGGGAAGTGTGGGGAGTCCCGTGTAAGTAGTGCAAGGTTACCACAGGAGGGTGGGGATGATGTTGAGAAGGATGCACAGACTGCATGTGAATTGAAGGAACTGCTATAGTGTGGCGCAAGTGAAGAGAACTCATGGATTGGAAGGAGGAAGATCATAGGTTGGTTCAAGTCTGGGGTGGAACTTATCAAAGCAACTTGTAACCTTCCATGCCAGATTCCCAGCAGGGAAGTTTGCAAATAGCAATCTTATGATTGAGATGCTGCCATCATCATGGTTGACAAGCAAGAACTACCACTCTTCAAAGTTTTGGGCAGATAGGTTTGTTTGGAGGAAGCTTTCTACAGTGTTCTTAGGTACTTTGTGAATAAGTTTTTCTCAAGGTCTCATTATCCACAGTTTTGATATCTGTGGTCATTAAGCCACAAATAACAAGAACCACCTGTGTAAATAAAGTAGATAAGGAAAAGGGAAAAGAAAGGAGCTGTCCTTTTTATGTAGAGTTTTGTTAACCTGTATAATTTGTTTATCATTGAAATATTCATTATTTCAAGAGAAGAAAACAAATACAACAGAGCTTGGGACCCACATTTGCAACCAAATAAATGCCATAATGGCATTTGCTAAAATTCTCAACTCTTAAAACCAAGAGCTAAGATTATATTATATACTGTATGTGCAAATTAGGACTGAGCTGTGAAGGTCCATCTACGAAAGGAAGATTTTTTTTTTCCTTTCTCCACTCCTCCCCATCCCAAATTGGAAAGTGCTATAGATAGCTTTGTAATACAGCTTTGTAGTAACATATAATAACAGAATAAGAGTTAGAAGATCTTCTAGTCCAACATCCTACTCAAGCAGGAAACCCTGTAACATCTCAGACAAATGGTTGTCCAATCTCTTCTTTAAAACTTCTAGTGTTGGAGTGCCCACAACTTCCACTGGTTCTAATTGCTATGTTTGGATTACTTGAAAATCAGTTCTTCCAAATGAAACAGTTCGTGAACATTGGCGTATAAGGAAATGTAGTTTATTGCCTTCAATTGAACCTTAAAGACCTAACATTGGTCACCAAGGAAAAAGGTTGTTATTTGCAATGCCTCCTCCAAAGATTATTAATATTCAGTTTTTCCTTGATTTGTTGTTCAGTAACAAATTCTGATGCGGTATCTAAAAATTTATACTTTTGAAAAAACAGGCAGTATTGAGTTACTGCTAATAAGAACATTTTTAAATAAGAAAGGTCTAAACCAGGGGTGTCAAACATACGGCCCGTGGGCCGGATCCGGCCCGCCTGGGGATTTGGCATGGCCCGCGGGATGAAAAGCATTATTAAAAAAAGTCTGCCTACACACACAAGGTCTTTGCGCAGCACCGGCTGGGGAAGGGAGAGAGAGAGAGCAGGAGGTGACCGAGATCGCATTGTGGTTGGCGCGCCCGGCCGCGCATGCTGCCCACCACTTCCCCCCTCCTGCCTCCCCACCTCCCCGCTTATCCCTCCCTCCTGTCTCCGGGCTGTTTGGAGCTGCATCCACGCATGCGCCGCAGCCTGCATTCCATCATTGGGACTTTCCTGCAGTGGCGAGGCTTTGTGGCACCAAGCCTGAGGCGGTGGCTGGAGCGTCCTCCCCTCCCGGCGCTCACTGCCCTTCCTCTTCCGTGTAGTCACGGAGACCGCGCTGTTTCTTTCCGTGCGGGAAAACATGTGCTGCGGCAGCCTGTGAGGACAGCCCCCACCCGAGTGTCCCCACTTGCTTCCTGGCAGCGAAGCCTCATAATCTCCCCTTTGGGAGAGATTTGAAAGGCTACCTGAGAGCAATCCACCGCCACCTCCGGCCTGGTGGTGGCTCCGCTTGGCCATGAGTTACTTTACTGCAGAAGGCGGCTCTCAAGCCTGGCACAGCAGTGGCGGCATCAGGGGGAGCGGCGGCAGCAGCAGCGGGGACAGGAATGGGAACGGCGCTTCCCCAGGGAGCGGCGTGGGAGCCGGGCCGCCACTGCCACCTCCCCCTGCGACGGGGGCAGTGGCAGTGACCGGAGCATCCCCTTCCCCGGCGGTGGCCAGCGGGGTGCCTCCTGCCGCTGCTTCAGTTCCTCCGCCAGCAGCAGCAGTAGTAGCTGGGACCCCTCCTGCTGCTGTGGTGCCGTCGCCGCCTCAGCCTCACCCCGCCGGCATCAGGGCTCTGCAGGCCCCGCCACACCAACAGTATCCTTGGCCACCCGGTCCGGACGGAGCCCGAGGGGGGCTGCGGTTGCAGGGCGGGAAGGGCTTGGAAG
>JAEANM010014008.1:0-14177 GCA_017656035.1 Myanophis thanlyinensis | reverse complement strand
AAATAAATAAATAAATTTAGAAAAATGCTCTGCAGCAGCCAAAATGCTTTACCACTGAGCTCTATTCCAGTAGCAGGAAGCAAGGCAGATATTTTTCCTTGCAATAAGCTCATTTACTGGAAAGTGTAAACAGCTCTAACTAAGCCTATTAGGAAAGACACAACAGGCAGCTGGGGGTATAGCTCAGTGATAGAGCATTTGACTGCAGATCAAGAGTTCTCCAGTTCAAATCTGGGTGCCTCCTCATTTTTTCCCTGCTCCCCCCATCTTTCTCAAAAATACAGTCATGTAAAATAAGCTCTTACTTAATGTGTGCAAGAAATATCTTTCTCTCTCTCTCTCAAAGGCAAAGGTCCAGTGCATGACACTAAAACACAAAGCGACTTTTCCAATTTTCTTTCCATTGAATAAGCTTTCCCTGCAAGGGAACTGGAATTCTGCAGGGAAATAGCATTTTTTTTCTACCCAATTTATTAGTATTACCTCTTTGGTTTAAGCTCAGCCGGTGGTACACAGATCCAAAATCTATGTTATGTTTTCTTATTGAGTTACTCTGTATGGTTTTCCTACTCAGTTACTCCCTTCTTCTGAATGTTTTCTTAGGGCCACCCCAAATTTCCTTAGCAAATCAAATTTTCCCTGGGACAGTAAGACTGGACTTATTTTACTTCCAGTCCAGCATCTTCTTCCTTTTATTAATATAATTTTAATTGCATTAAATTTAGTGAGATTAATATCTTCATGCCATATTTTTATTTATTAAAATTTAAACTGAATTGTCCAATAATTTAAAAAAAAATGTAATCCATGTTATACCATTAGGGATTTTTACATGAGTAAAAAGTTATGTCAAGTTTGATGTCCTTGTTTAAAGCAAAAAATTGGAAACTCAGGAGATCATGAAGCCAGCTGGCTGATCTTGGGCCGGTCATTTTCTCTCAGCACAGGAAAGGAAGCAATGGGGAACTACTTCTGGAAAGAAAAAAAAAACTTGTCAAAAAAACTGTAAGGACTTGTCCAGGCAGTCTCTGAGAATCAGACATGATTGGAGAAGGGGCGGAGCTGCCTTGGTGAGACGACGTGAGACAAGCACCTTTCTACTAGCAATCAGTATAAATTAATTCCAAGATTAACCTCAGGCCAACAATCAAATAAACAATACCCCAATCAAGAAACTGCCAAAGAAGCCAACAGTAAACAGTCCAACCAAAGACTCTCTAAGATTACCCCCACCAACACAGAACAGAACAGAATTGAATTGAATTCTTTATTGGCCAAGTACGATTGGATACACAAGGAATTTGTCTTTGTGCTCTCAGTACATAAAAAGAAAGGTACATACAAGGCAAGACACTAGAATATAAACTGAGAGGAAACCCACTCCTTATCAGCACTGATGATGTTACATAGTTTGGTTAATGACATGTCTGCAAGAAAACAAGCAAAGCTCAGAGAGCATTTCAACCCTGAGATACAAATATTTGCCTTTATTACTACATAAATGCATTATATCAGTATATTCATTTGCTCAAATAAATGTGCAACAAAACACAGACAAATCTTTGGGCAAATTTGCCCCTGACATTCATTAAAAAAATGAGCAACCAAGAAAAGCAAAATTCAGTTTTTCTCATTTGTATTCCAGAGTTGTCTAAAGATCTCTACTTGCATTCTTTCAGCTGTTTTTCCCTTCAAAACCTTTCCTAAATTCACTTAATTATTTACTTGGTTCTCATTGTTTTGGACTGATGTTTTAATTGCCTACATTATATTGACTGTAAATTGGTACTGCATTTTTCCCCTGGGCTTAAAATTATTTTATTAGCTGCTTTGCCTACTTTTTAAAAAAAAGAAAAACAGGATCCCCCCCCCCCCCTGTAAATCCAGTAAATTAAATATTCCCTTTGAGTATTCCCTGGGGATATAAGCACAGTTTGGAGGAAAAGGATTTGTTTAAAATAATTGTATCTGTGCTTGAAAAGACCTGTCTTTGAAACCATGAAGCCTGAATTAAATTTGAATCTCTTCTTCCTTTTACCCAAAGTTCCTTAGCTCTTTTTGTAACCTTTGTTTGGTGTAGTTCACAATTGAAGAAAAGCTCAGAGCAGAAGGTGGGGTGACATAACAGGAAAAGATTAAAAGAAACAGCTAATGCTGACTGGTACCTAAAGAATCCATATGCACACTGGGAACATAAGGCATGTAATTAACAACTAAACCAAATTAAGGAAGCCAAAAGAGATTACCCAACTCTTCAACTTCATTAGCAGTTAAAAGATTTTAAAAAAGCAATAAAGAAAAGGAAACTCACCTACCAGCAGGTTATAAGTTAATTAGGAGTGGTGCTAGGGGATCTCTGCCTGTCTCAGAAGCTTATGCAATACTTTAAAGCTCTTTATTGCTACACTAAAAAGTTCCTTGTGCATGCATACTGCTGAAAAAGGAAAACAAATCTCATAATAACTCCATGATACTAAGGGAGGCATCATGAATCCCGAAAATTCAAATTTCATATGGCAAGAGAGAGATGCTCATAGAATATATTCATTTTCTTTCTGAAAATATAGTGTAAAGCAGTAATGACCAAAAAAAAAAAAAAAAAAAACCCACCTTCTTTCTTCTTTATAAGGAAAGCATCAGAAAAGCCCCAAAGCCAAGCCACTAATAGAAACTGCCTGAGGCCCATTCCACATTCTGGTCAGATGCTTGCCGAAAGAAACATTGTAGCAAGGTGCTAAGCACAAGTTGATGCTTATTGAAAGCTTATTGAAAGCAGATGCTGCCTGGCTCAGGAGGTGAAAGAAAGTCTGTGTGTGTGTGTGTGTGTGTGTATACATTTGAGAAAAATCCCTCCTGCTGCTGCAGCTGGATCCTGCTTCCTCTGTGCCTTTCCTACTCACTAACAGATTCACTACTAGTCTCATTAAAGCCTTCACACTTGCCCTACTGGTATTGTTGAGCAGAATGGTCAGATTCAGAGAATCCCAAGGAAAAGAAAAATGAGGAATCCAGGCCAAAACATCCAGACCTAACAAACCTCCCTTAATGGACAAATCAGAGGCCAAACTGATGGCCTCTGTCTTGCAGAAACCTGTCCCTGGATGCAGTAGGGGACAATTTGAATATGTCCTCATCCTTCCATCAGCCTTGCAATTCTCTGAAGGAATGGTTGGGGGAGCCCCTCCTCTCCCTCATGATAGGAGGACAAACATATGAGTGCCTGGTAGACACAGGGGCAACATACTCTTTGATTACTGAACCCCCATTTAGAGGGTCAGTAGTGCCAGGAGCTAGGGACAATATCATTTCTCTTTTTGTTTGAAGACATTTTCTTCAAAGACATTTCACTTCTCATCCAAGAAGCTTCTTCGGTACAACTGAAGTAAAATGTCTTCAAGGAAAAACAAATTCCAGTTGCCTTTTGAAAAAGCAACTTTGGGACAATGAGTGGATGACTGAGAATCTCCATAGAGACATCATTTTCTTCCCTTTCATGTTTTCCCAGCATTTGAGCCCTCTCTAGAAAGCTATGTCTTCTTATAATGTGTCTGAAGTAAGAAAACTTGAGCCTGATCATTTGTGCATTGAGTGACAACTCTGAGTTGATTTGTTGGATGATCAATTTATTGGACCTTGGAGTAGCCAAAAAAACCAACCCAAGAAATAAAAATCTCAAATGTGTCTATACATGTTAAATCACTTTTTCTGCTGAAAGTTCTTAACTCTATATACAAAATAAAAAATGATCTTCAACTAGAAAGAAAACAGCTACATAAAAAACCCTATGAGACAAATTGTACACTATTAGAAATAATTTTAATGTGCTTGTGTGTGTAAGCAAGTAATTCTGATCTCCAAAGCCAAGACCATATTTGATATCATTTCCTTTTTACTTTATTTCCCTTGTCTCCTCTTCTCCTTTTCTTCTTCCTCCCATTTCTCCTTCTCCCAAATAGCTTACACTGCCGTCATTGAACCTGAACTCCACAAGGCTGTTATTCTCCACAACTCTTCCATTCCATGGAATAGGCCTGGCCTTCACTCTGAACCACTTCCTCCATGTTTCATTTGAACTATGAAAGGGAGCAAGAGGTTTATTCTGTCAAAACCAATAGCAGAACAGTCAGTTGCTGGAAGGGAAATGTTACAGCAGGACTGAGGGACCAATTTTTCCTCTTGCAATTTCCCTTCAGTGTATTCTGCAGCCTCATTGCCTTCCTGCCTGGGAGGTGCTGAGCAGTATGAGGTAGTAAGAATGCCTGTGTGAGCCCAGGCACTGTGAACAAGGAACAAGCTGTAAATGGTTCCAGCTGTGTATAATTAACCATAATACTGTGAAGTAAATGACTTTTATTGGCAAGCATGTCATAACTTCATTAAAAATTGTATTTACAGCCCCCTCACATGGAAGGAACTTAGTGTAGACTGCAGTTTAATGAGTGCTCATTTACACCTTGTTCCAATTATCACGCACCAGCCTTTCCTTTTCCAAGGTACAGTGACATATTATAAAGGAAATGTAATTAGAATGGACTCACATCTTTATGGGGGAAAAGAAACATTGAATTCCTCTATGCTGGTAAGAGCTGTTCCAAACTGCAGCATCGCTCTCTTCCCAACAGAAATCCAGACTTGAGTGAGGAATTTTCCCACCCTTCAAAATGTTTCACTGACAAAGCTTTCGGCCTTATCAGATAGCCCAGAATAGAAACATGGCTGGATAAGCCCATTCTACTTTATTGTAAAACTACTCTTGCAAAATCTTGCAAGTCTGAAAGTAAAATTATCCCACCATATTTTTACAGCCTGATAAGGATGGTCCCTCCTGGGCCTCTTGCTCCATTCACAATGCAGCTGAGGACTGTGTTTCCTCTTATCCGACCATTCTTTGACATAGCATAAATAGATAAGATTTGCCTGGGATAGCTTCATTCAAATGTTATTCATACATATTTCTTTTCTGACATCTGTTGCAAATATATCATTAGGTGACAATGTCACCATGAGTATATTGTCATTTGTTGTGGATACCCATGCCTTTAAAACAGCAATATCAGTTCTCAGTTGTTGGCTTCAGAATAGCTCATAGATGCCTTTATGAAGCTTCAAAATCCCTGTTTGTCTATTGCCAACATGTAAATAAAGGAATATTTCAAGTCATGTGTTTTGCTTTCTTTATTTAAAGACAATCAAATTTTGGAGTACCCTCTCTTTTGAATTATATATTAAGATTTCCTGTCTACATTTTTGACCCACTGAACAGCTATTGTCTTTGTCCTTCAAACAGTTTGTTCACCTTTACTTTATGGTTGAACTCCAGAGATATGAGAAATATTTGACAAGAGGATGAGACACAAACCTCATTTCATGAGAACCTCAACCTAGGTTCACCCACCCATCATAAAGGTGCTAAAGTTTGAAACATCAGTAGTTCATCATACATAAAAGCTAATACAATCCTTGATTGTATAGGCATAGAATCAAAATCACGTGAAATATCAGTACTGCTTTATGAAACCTTAATAAGACCACACCTGGAATACTGCATCCAATTTTGGCCACCATACTACAAAAATTATGTTGAAACTTTGGGAAAAAGAGAAGAGAAGAGCAACTAAGATGATTAAGGTCCTGGAGATAAAACATATGAAGAATGCTGTAGGACTAGGTATAGCTAGTCTGGAAAAGAGAAGGGGCATTGGTCCTACCTGTTATGCTCCTTCTCGTCGTGCTGAGAATACAATCCAAGAATGGGCATGACTCCATCTAGGTCTCTGGACTGAGCCAATCAAATTGAAGCGCCTGTTGCTAGCCTCTCCAGTTTTTCGGCAAAGGATGTTGATTGGCAGTAGGAGCTCTTGCAAAAGGCAATTGCTTCTCCACAAACAAGTGTAAAGGTCTGATACAGTAATGGTCCACAATAAGATGTCCTTGCCCTCATCTACCAAGGGTGGATTTGGATTGTATTCTCAGCATGATGAGAAGGAGCATATCAGGTAGGACCAATGCCCCTTCTCCATAGTGCTGAGAATACAATCCAAAAATGGGACATACCAAAGCTGGCAGTCCAAAGGGTGGACACTTACATGCAGTCTATTGCATCACCTCCTCCCGCACCTGTTGCAGTACACGTCTGCCAAAGGCAGCGGCAGAGGATGAATATTTGTCAATTTTGTAATGCCTTGTGAAAGGATAAGGCATGGACCAGGTCGCTGTCTTGTACGTAGATGTCCTCAATAGGTGCCCGGGTCAACCAAGTCACCATGGTAGCAGCACTCCTGGTGGAGTGCGCTGTTAAACAGTCTAGGACCTGCAATTGCTGTGATAAGCACCTGCAATACATGCTCTAATCCAGTGAACAATGGTAACAGAGGTCACCTTCCCCAAAATGCTGGGGTTAAGGCTACAAACAAGGACTCTGTGCTCCTGATCGGAGCAGTCAGGGCAATATAAACCTTAAGTGCCCTGCGTACGTCCAAGGTGTGCCAAGACTTTTCCTTCTGGTGGACCGGCTTAGGACAGAAGTCTGGTAAGGTAAGTTCTTATGCTCTGTGGAACCAACAGTTGATCCTTGGAATAAAACAAGGATCTAAATGAAGTACGACCCGATTTGGGTGAAATATACATAGGTCTGGTCGAACTGACAAAGCAGTCAGTTCAGAAATTTTATGAGCAGAAGTAATAGCTACAGAAAGGGCCACCTTATATGACAGTAGTCATCATAGGCTAGTCTCGTGAATAAGTTCAAAGGGAACCAGCGTTAAGGCCTGAAAAACTTTTGGCAGGTTCCACATGGGATATCTATGGACTACTGGAGGCTTCCAGTAGACTATTGGATGCACCCTTGAGGAAGGAAGTGATTGCAGGGTGCTGAGATAGGGAGTGATGGGATCCACAGGTCAGGACCATTAAAAGTGCTGTGACCTGCCTATGGAGAGTGTTAGGCCCAAGACCCTTGTCTAGACCATCTTGGAGGAACTCCAGAATCTGCCCCACTGATGCAGAAGGTGGATCTGTCTCTAATTGTGGCACCAGAGTGTGAATGCCTTCCAAGTGCCTTCGTGGATTCTAATGGTGGAAGGGTGCCTAGAGACCTGAATTGCTTGTATTACTCTTTCCAAATGCTTAACATTGGCTAGTATTTGCCGTTCAATTTCCAGATGGCCAGTTGAAGCCAGGCCGGGTCTGGATGGGTTAGATGGCCCTGCTGAAGCACTAACTTGCTCACTGGTATCCTCCAGAGTCTGGCAGTGGACAGATCTATGAGATCTGAGAACCAGTGTCTCCTGGGCCAGAAGGGAGCCACTAATATTATCTCGGCTTTCGTCTGGATGGTCCTTGTTATGATGTCTGGAATGAGGTGTATAACAGGCCAGGTACGTCGGTACCTTCTGACCCCTGAGTTGGGAAATAGCTGAAATACCTTGGCAGCTGGGGGTTCGAAGGGGAGGCGACTAAATCAATCACTGGAGTGCCAAACCTCACGGTTACCTCTTGAAAGAGATCGGGATGAAGTTGCCACTCCGAATGATCTACTGTGGTCCGGCACAACCAATTGGCTTCAACATTGGTCACACCCAAAATGTGTTGAGCCCTCAGTGATGAAAAATGAGTTTCTGCCCAGAGACATAGGTCCTGGATTTCCCTCATCAAAGACCCTGAGTGGGTTGCCCCCTGCTGGTTAATGTGGGCTTTAGTAGCCATGTTATTTGTTAAAATTAAGTTGTCTGCTCCTTTCAGGATAGGACTGAAGTGCTTAAGTGCCAGGTGAATGCTCGTAGTTTCAGCCAATTGGTGTTATTAAGGAGATCCTGTGAGACCACTGCCCTTGGGCCATCTGTTCATTGTAGTGTGCTCCTCACCCAAATAGACTCACATCCGTGGTTATAGTGACGCGGTCTGGTTCCTTAAATGGGGAGCCCCTAAAAAGAGCGGCTGAAGTCCACCAGTGTAAAGAGTTGATCACCTGGTGGGAGACCCGCACCTTGGTTTGATCATTGCTGCGGCCAGCACACTGGAATGGCAATAAAAACCATTTCAAGGGCCTGGCATGTAATCGTACCTACGATACAATGCCAATGCAAGAAATCATAGTTCTGAGTAACTGAGATAAAAAGGCTACTGGGACAGATTGTTCATCTAAAAGCTTCCTACTCAGAGAATGTAATTTGGTCTGCCTCTCCTGGGCTAGAAATACCTGGCAGGATACAGAATCAATGACCGCACCCAAATGCTGAAGATGGGTCACTGGAACAAGGTGGCTCTTTTCCTAGTTAATGGAAAAGCCATGTGCCTGAAGTGTCTGTATTGTTACCTGAATGCCACATGCTGCCTGACTGGGCAATGAAGAGATGATAAGTATATCGTCCAAGTAGCACTGTATACACACAGGTAACATTCTCAGGTGCATGGCTAATGCTGCAAGCACCTTAGTAAGTGTTCTGGGGGCAGAGGAAAGTCCAAACTATAAGGCCCTGCATTGGAAATATCTGCCCGCATAACAGAATCCAAGGTAGCATCTGTGGGGAACACAGACCCGAATGTGTAAGTATGCCTCAGACAGGTCCATAGACGCCAGGAAGTCGCCCTTCCTGATGCTCTCCAGAATGGAGTGGAGAGAATGTATTTTAAAGCGGAGATATCTAATATGTACATTCAACCTCTTAAGGTCTAGAATTGCTCACGTTCCCCCCAAGGCATTAGGAACAAACAGGATGGAGTAAAAACCCATTCCTGTTTCTCCATGTGGGACTGGTTCAATAGCTCTAATGGATAGTATGTGGTCAATCGCCTGTCCCATCAGGGCCCGTTTACCTGGATTAAGGAAAAAGGAACATGTTACCAAACGTCTTGGGGGAATAGAGATAAACTCCAGAGATAACCCTTGTCTGAGCGTACTTATGATCCACCTATCCGTGGTGGTCAGCTCCCATTGGTGGACATAAAGACCTAATCTACCTCCAATGGGAACATCAAATGGGCAATTATCAAGGTCTACAGAAGAGGTGACCTTCCACCCCTCTAAAGGGACATTTGGATTGGGGTTGGGGCCTGTCCCTGTCCCTATAGTAGTCTTGCTGGTGGTCAGGATGCTTAAGGAAGGGTCATGATGGAAGTTTGGGAGTGGAATCACTCCTGGGAATGGGTCTGCATGGGTATGGCATAAAGTGCCTATCAAATTTCTTCCACTGAGGGGGGAGCATTTTTTTCTTTTACTGGTTTATACAAGGAGAGGATCAATCATTTCACCAAACAATCTGGAAGGGCTCCCCTTGGAAGGACCCAGAGGCTACCCTCCATTTGGTCTTGATGTCTGCCTGCCAATTTC
Organism: Myanophis thanlyinensis; assembly: GCA_017656035.1. Lineage (NCBI taxonomy): Eukaryota > Metazoa > Chordata > Lepidosauria > Squamata > Homalopsidae > Myanophis > Myanophis thanlyinensis. The sequence goes on along the minus strand of JAEANM010014008.1, from coordinate 4,849 downwards.
TTAGCAGAGGAGGCGATAGGAAGCCACCGAGGAAGCCATGGTATGTGAAGCAAATCTGATGGTATCTAGCATTGCATCAGCAGAGAATTGGGTTGCAGCTATTATTTTGTTTAAATCCTGCTGTAGTCTAACATCCCCAACTGGCAACCTGTCTTCCATCTGCTGAAGCCACAAAAGTGTGGCTTATTAAAGAAGGTGGCTGAAGAGGCCGCCTTCACTGCCCAGGCTGCTGTTTGAAAGGCAGAGTGTAAGAGTAACTCTGCTCTCTTGTCCTCTGGTTTTAAGGTTTCTGCCACATCCCCTGAGATCAAAGCTGGGGATGCCAATGCCACAATAGGCTCCTCGACAGCTGGGAGCTGAAGTAAATCTGATAGGTCTTTTTCCCCCCTGGTAATAGCATTTGTCAGAGGAATTAGGGGTGGCCTGTGAGATTGGCTTTAACCACTGCTTTCTCACAATGTCCAGTACCAATGGGGGGGTGGGGGTATCATTTATCTCCATTGTTGGAGAGGAAAACAAGTCAGATTTCTTCCCCTGTGCATCAGAGCCAGTGCTTTTGGAAGCTGGTGTGACCCCCAATTCCATTGTGGCCTTGGCTTTATTGAGAAGCAATTTAAATATCTCTGGGGGGAAAGGCTAGCAAAGGCAGGAGGTTCTGGCCCAGTGTCCTCATCTTCAGACAGGGCTGTGTCTCTGGTACCCTCCCCTGAAATGGAGTCAACACTCATGCATGAAGCTGCATAGGAGCAATGCCCCTGGCCAGACAGGACCTCCTCAGGATTTAACGAGAGAGCGTCATCCAGAACTGATCTGGATGATGGGGGGAACCACTGTCTGGAGTGTGCGTTGAAGGCCTGCAAAGCCTTGGGTCAGGGCCTGTGACAACATGGTGGTCAACTCTGAAAAAAGTTGATGTTGGCCCTCTGATTCCCTGAGGCCAGTGGCTGTGAGGGTAAATGTGGCCTCTACAGCTTGAGGCTTTTGTTGAGGCTGAGTGGGTTGCATTTCACAAGTGCCCATGTCCCTTTCTAGTGACAGTGATGTATTTATATGATGGGGTTGTTCCAACAGGAGTTGGGGGGTAGCCAGGGCCCTGTCCCTGTCAGCTACAGACTTTAGTCTTTTTTCGGCCCTGGAGAACTCCTTCTCCAAGGCCTGTTGCATACTGGAGGCAAACCTGTCCTCAGAACCTGAAGGTTTGCACAAGGCTCTGGCCTTTATTTTATCAAAGATTTTTCTTGAGGTGGATTTAGATGCCTTACTTTTTTTTTTTTTTGCCTAACTGAGGCAGAGCAGGGGCCTGTTGTTCCTGTGTGGATTCCTCAGTCCTGGGAGAAGGCTGAAAGGTAGAGTCCATTGGAACAGGCCAATCAGAAAAAAAACTGATAGTACTGGCCTGACAAGGGGAAGAGGAGAAGCTAGAAAAACCATTGGTTTGTCTCCCTGTCTGCCCAGCAACAGCCACAAGAATCAAATGGATACAGTCAGTTCTTTCTAGTAATAGTCTGAAGTGATGAGCATGTGACAAACAAGGACCAGGAAATTTTGGAGAGGAAAATGCAAAAAAAGGTCCTTTAACAGGTTTTTTTGTCTTATTGCTTGAATCCCAGGGTTCTGGACCAAGGTGAGCTAATACCTGCTTCAGTTGATGTCCATAGGCCTAGGCAGGGAAGCAGAAGTCCCAAATATCTGTTTGCGCAAAAGCAGCAAGGTGCTAATCCTCAACAAGGACTGCGTTGTTAAAGCGAGGACAAAAAAGGAAAACCCCTTGCAGGGCAGGGTGGCTCTTACCCAACCAGTAGGACCCGGTTGACGTTCCAAGAAGGTTGGTGTCCTTCTTCAGGGCTGCAGGCCCCAATCTACTCTTCAGGTGGCGATGTGGCTGAAGGCCTGTCACGCACTCTATGAAGTAGTGGGGGGGGGATCCCCTCCATGGCGTTTCGACCAACTGGTCTACCGCATGCTGCAGGGAGGTTGTCTCTGTGGCTTGGAGCCAAAGGCAGACGCTGCTTGACCCTTTTGGGGAACTTCCAGGGAGTAACGTGTGCCCGTCGTCAACCGAAGGCCAGATGCTGTGCCTCTCTTCCCAGCCAGGAAGGCATAGGCGCGGCAGCGTAGAGTGCAGTTGGGTGAGAAAAATGGCTCCCCATCTGGGGAGGCAGTGCTTGCCTTCTAAAATGTCTGCCCATCAGCAAATTCAATGCAGGAATACAATCCAAGAATTACTTTTTGCCTAAGGGAGAAGAGCTCCAAAGAAACAGTCCGATCTCCAGACTGAGCCAAAAAAACTGGAGAGGCTAGCAACAGGCACTTCAATTTGATTGGCTCAGTCCAGAGACCTAGATGGAGTCATGCCCATTCTTGGATTGTATTCTCAGCACTATGGAGGAGAATTAGGAGTGATATGATAGCAATATTCCAGTATTTGAGGGGCTGCCACAAAGAATTTATTTTCTTATGTCAACTCATTTTCCAAAGCACCAGAAGGCAAGACAAGAAATAATGGATGGAAACTAATCCAGGAGAGAAGCAACCTGGAATTAAGGAGAAATTTCCTAACAGTGAGGACAATTAACCAGTGAAACAGCTTCCTTCAGAAGTCATGGGTGCTTCATCATTGGAGGTTTTTAAAAAGACACTGGACAACCACTTGTCTGGAATGGTATTGGCTCTCCTGCTTGAACACGGAGTTGGACTAGCAGACTTCCAAGGTCCCTTCCAGCTCTATTCTGATTGAGTGGTGGATTTTAAAATCCAATCTGTTTTGCATTGTCTCTCCCCATTTTGCTGTGGTTCCCCCACTGCTTCAATCTATGCTATAAGAACCTTCAAACAATATATACATATAGAGAGAAATTGCTTCTATATAGGGAAAATACCCTTTTATTAGAGCCCTGATCTGAAGCAGTTTGAACAGGTTCTGAACTTTGATAGGCAAGTTCAAATTCACATATTTCTAACAACTATTAATATTGTGGCATGCAATTATGCAGTCTTGAGGGTACACTTAGTCTAATGGCACCCATTAGATTGTTTCCCCTCAATTATAACAGAATATCTATTTGTTTTTACTACAACAGGCAAATACAATATCCTCCTTGGAAATTTTCCTCATGGTTCAAAGATTCCTTGCTGGGATCTGACTGAGGCTAACAATGTGATCATCACTGTTTTGAATGAGTAGTCCACAAATGACTTTGGTTTAATGGAGCAGCAAAAGCTGCAGGTATATAATGTAATATAAAAGAACTGCCACCATCAGCTTTTCTCGTGCTTTTTTGTCAGCTTTGTCATAAATTATACACAATTCAGGACTTCGTTTAGTTTATAAGACCTTTAGCTTTTCCTGATTATTTGTACAAAGTAAAAAGGGTATGCAGTTTGTTCACAAACTATCTAATTAAACTAAAACTTAATTTTTACATCCAATCAAAGGGTTTTAATCAGTGGTGAAATGCAGCCTGGTTGCACCGGATCTCCTGAACTGGTAGAGGCAATTTGAATTTGACCCTGCCCACCTGCCCCTGCACTTTCCTGTCCTAGAGCAGCTTGGTTTTTTTTTTCCCTTACCTTACTCAGCACAGATCAATGTTTGGCACACCTCCACAGCCTTCCTAGTCATCCCAGCTGCCTCTGGTGAGTGTAAATTATGTTTTTATGTAAATTATGCGGCAGCATAGTTGGCACGCATGTACATATACCAAACTGGTAGCAAAATCAGTTGAATTCCACCACTGGTTTTAATTAGGTATACTTCGGCCTCACCAAAAGTGGCAACCATAGATGAGCTAAAATCTAGCCAGATAAGAACTACCATACATTCCAAATAAAATGTATATCTTGTGTCATTGTACAATATCATTTGCAACTTTATTCCATGTAGTAAATGTCAGAAGGAGGTATAGTCTAATAAATCATCTTTCTTTAATTTTTCTTTGGAAAATAAAATTTTCTGTTTTAGGTGATGCAGATTTTTATTATATATTTATATGTAGGTCTAGGTGTGTTCAGGTCTTTTCCTGTGTAAGATTGAGAGTATCTTGGTGATGTTTCAGTGAGGTCCCATTCGCCATCCTCAGGCTGGTGTCTTCAGCTTCATGCTAGTGCGAGCAAAGCATGATTGGAGCTGCCGTCTCTCTATAAATACTGGTGGGGGGGGCTGGTGTGCTGGGCTGGTTGGCTGCGCTGCTGCCTCTTGATTGGTTGATGGAGTTGATGTTGGTATAATGGGCTGTGTGATGGCCTTGTGAGTTTTGTTGTTGTGATATCCTGGGTTTTGTGCTGTAATCTCCTGGGTTGTTTGTTGTTTAGTGATCTCTTTTCCATTAGCCTCCCATGTTTTAACAGCTTGGGTAATGGGTTGTGTGATGCTTTGTGAGTTCTATTGTTGTGATATCCTGAGTTATAACCACATGCTTCCAACTCAAATTCCATTCCAAAACCTCAGCCACTGAAAGGATCCTGAAATGAATGGAATTAGCCCTAATCAGAAATGAACTCCACAAGAAAAGATTCCTACTAGACCAAATCAACAGAGATCTACTCTTCTCCATCTCAAACTCAGCAACAAAATCCATCCAGCACTCTGGGACAAATCCAAACAACTAGCCTCCTGGAGAGCCGAAACAGAAACCTCCCACAAAACAGATACACATACCAGCAAACTCCACAGACTAGAGAAACACCAAAAACCCAACCCTCCCCCACAACAACACATGAACCAAACAATACATAACATATCAAACAGAACCCTCAACATAGCAGAAACCAATTGTCAGCTCTGTCTCGGTCAAACTTTAAGAAATAAAAACCCTGGATCCATGATGTTTGAATACAGGTATTATTTTAC
>JAEANM010014007.1:0-14177 GCA_017656035.1 Myanophis thanlyinensis | reverse complement strand
GAAAACTCACCCCAAAGCCACGGATGATCTCCCCCAGCGGCTTCATATAGATGTTAAACAGGAGGGGCGAGAGAACCAACCCCTGAGGCACATATTAGGGGCTTCGGCGTCGATCTCTGCCCTCCTGCCAGCACAAATTGCGATTTAAATGAATATTGTGCTTCTGAAATTAATGCGAAGAATATGCTTAAAAAATCAAGTGTCAAGTTAATATATCAGTTTTATATTTTTCAGAGAGATTAATAGATAAATAATTATTTTGCAAATTAATAAATAAGGACTGATAAGAATGTTGAAAATTTGGATATGTTTTGCTGTGGTCCTACCTCTTTTTTGCGATTGGCCACAAGATGCCACACAAGATCATACATAGAAGTTTGTTCAAAAACTTCCAATTTATGTTTGCTTTATGAAAATGTTGGCTTTTTCAAAAGAATAACAATAATCAAAATAAGAAAATTATTCAGGATTTTACGGCTTTGATACCAAATATTAAACCAGTATTTTCTGATTTGAATATAGAATGAAATGCTTATTCTATGCAAGTCTGGTTTTTAATACCAAATCTAGCATGATGGGAACAGCAAAGGAGAACTTAATATTTCAGTATTTATACAAAGCATTTTGAAATATATTTTTAAAGGTTTTGGATTATTGTTTGAATATGACCACTTCATTCTGTATTATTAAAATTGTGTGTGAAGAGGCTGTGGTTGCTTTTATCTGTTATTTTTTTCTGATTAGTCAACAGTCATTTGTATCATATTATTTTTCTAAGATTGAAGTTATGCTATTTTTTTCCTCTCTTTTTGACAGTTCATTCTTCTACCAGAATAAGTCATCACGCACTGAAAGTTGTAGGATCAACAAATTTACCAGGTATGTGGTAAATGCTATAAATTCTTTCAAACAAATTTGAAATTTTGGAAATGTTTTCAGCATTGGTTCTATTCACATGTTTATATTTTGCCATTAAATGAAATATACAGTTCATGTCTCAGAAATGTTAATGCCGTTCCTTTACTCCCTTTCATTATTTTCATTGAGAAGTGAAACTAATCAAGAAAACACAGGTCCTGGTAAACTAAAATCAACAGATTGGTTAATGGTTAAACTAAAGATGTCACCATATAAAATCCTGATTTATATAGTTTCTTTTCCTAGTTTTTGGAAACCAATTTACCTTAATTAATATAGTTAATATTCATTGATCATAATTTACAGGTACAGGTAGTCCTCGACTTACAACCATAATTGAGTCCCAAATTTCTACTGCTAAGCAAGATAGTTGTTAAGTGAATTTTGCCCCATTTTATGACGTTTCTTATTACAGTTGTTAAGTGAATCACTGTTGTTATTACATTAGTAACACAGTTATTAAGTGACTCTGGCTTCCCCATTGACTTTATTTATCACAAGGTTGCAAAAGGTGATCACATGACCCCAGGACACTGCAACCACTGCAACCATCATACATATGAACAAGTTGCCAAGCATCTGCATTTTGACCATGTGACCATAGGGATGCTTCAATGATTGTAAGTGTGAAAAACGATCATAAGTCACTTTTTCCAGTGTCGTAACTTAGAACGGTCACTAAATAAATGGTTGTAGGTTGAGGACCACCTGTAATAAGAAACAGACTCCAAAAAAAGAGTAGCAGATGCACTGTATGACTCTCCAGACTTTTACAGATATACACAATACCAAGAATGAAAGACTTCTTGAATGCATCTGGTGAATATTCAAAAAACATTGCTGTAGGTCCACCCAACTGAGCAGAGGAAGTAGATGAATTCAATTTCAATTTCAAATTTATTGGTCACATACACAGTCATACATGGTACGATATGCAGTGAAATGCTTACGCAACCGCGGGTAAGTTAAGGTAGGAAGGGAGAGTCAGTTAGTTGGTGTGTAGGAAATACACCACTATAATAGTGAGAGACATTAATTGGGAGACAAATTCTGCAGCAATTCTGCAAACAAGTTCCTGATGAGCCTACTTGACTACTTCATCATCCAAACGGCAAAGGAAGAAATGGAGAGTTTGATCCTTATTAATAGAGATGAAATGATGAAGTTGTAAGAACTTTAGGAGCAGAGTGACCATGTTATAGAATTCAACATAATGTAGGCACCATAGTTGGAAAATGTCAAAGGAGTGTTTTAGTTTTCAAGAGAGCTGACTTCAATAAACAAAGAGATTAGGAAGGATTTCATTGATCGAAATCCTAAAAGGAAAAGTAATTCAACATTGGGAATCTGAAAAATGAGATTAAAAAAGCCAAATCAGATAAAGCACCACAGAGGAAAAAACCAAGAGATCAGATGAAACCAGCATGGTTCAACAAGAGCTCTCTGACAAACTGAAGTACAAAAGTACAAAAAGAAATATAAAGATGGAAACAGCAGCTCGTACTAAGAAAAGAATACCAATATACTGAATCTGCAAAGAGGGAGTTGGGAAAACTAAGACTCAGAATGAAATAAGACTGGCCTTTTGGGGTACCGCAAATACCGTTTTTGCCCTTTCTGGGCATAGCACTTATGCTGCAGCTGCAGACAGACAGTTTCTGCAACACTACCACCACCCCACACACATGCTGCCACCACTCATGCCGGCCATGCCCATTTTCCAGGCTTATTTTCAAGATAGGGCTAATATTAGGCCTACCTCCCAAAAAATCAGGGTGGGGCTTATTATTGGGTTGGGTCGTGGTTTTGGAGAAACACGGTAGGATTAGATGGTTTACATCCAAGGATTCTGAAAAAGCCAAATGATGTGATCTCTGAAGTACTGAATAAAATCTTTTAGAAGTCCTGGAGCATAGGGGATTGCCAGAGAGTGGAAAAGAGCTGATGTGCAATTTTTAAAAGGGAAAAAATTGAAACCAGAAAACTACAGAGAAATTAGCTTGACATTAACACCTCTGGAAATTTTGGAAAAGATAATTAAGCAATGGATCTGCAAATACCTAGTAGTTACGGATTTGTGCATACTTACAAATGAAAAAGATGATTACTAGAAACCAGTCTGGGTTTGTTAAAAAGAGATTGTGCTTTATTGTCTTTTTTAATAAAGTGACTAAATTAGTAGATCAAGGAAATGGTAGAGCTATACTCTTTAGACTTCAGTAAGGCATTTGACAAAGAAGAACAGCTTCTTTCTTGGTAAGATAAAAACAATGTGGGACAGATCACAGGTAGAACAATGTGAGGTAGACAGTACCACCACCAGATGGATTCATTGTTGACCAACTGCCTTTGGCATGTAATTTTCAGTGGAGTTATATTTACTGTATATGTAGCAAAGTGTGCATCAAATTCTGTTTTGGGACCAGTACTCTTCAACATCTTAAATGATTTAGAAGTGGGGATAGAAGGGGAGCTCATTAAATTTGCTGATGACACCAGAGTGGGAGGAACTGCTACCACCGTGGAAGAGAGACTCATAGTTAACTTTAGAAGGATCTTGACAGACTTGAGCGTTGGGTCCTATCCAGTAGGATGAAATTCATTGATGGGAAAAGTAAGGTTCCATACTTAAGCAGGAAAAATCTAAACACACTGGTGCAGAATAGATGGTACTTAACTCCACAGTAATAACTAAGAGGGCTATAGATGTTCTTATGAACAACCACTTAAGTATGAACCAGCAGTATACTGCAGCTGCCAAAAAAGCTAAAGCGATTTTAGGCTGCGTCAACAGAAGGACAGCAATTAAAATCATAGTGCTGCTCTATATTGTAGCGAAACCAAACTTGGAATACTGTTTCTACTTCTGGTCTCCATGACACAAAAAAACTGCTGAGACTCTGGAAAAAGTGCAGAGGAGTAACAGTGATAGGGGTTTGGAGTTAAATCCCACAATAAACAGTTGAGGGAACTAGATATGTCTGGCTTAATGAAGATTAGGGGGTGACATGATAACTGCTTCCAATATTTGAGAGGCAGTCATAGAAAAGAGGAAGTTGATTTATTCTCCAAAGCACTTGAGGGCAGGATAAGAAATAATGGGCAGAAGCTAATTAAAGAGAGATCCAATCTGTCAGAAAAAATAATGGAACAGCTTGCCTCTCGGAGTTGTGGATGGAGGCTTTGTTGCTGGAGGTTTTCAAGAAAGGATTGGACAATCATTTGTTTGGGATGGGTCCTGTTCTCGGCAGGGAGTTGGATTAAAATACCCAAAAGGTCCCTTCCATCCCTATGATTCTATGTTTCTAAGCTATCTATTGCTAAAATGTGAATCCTGGCTTGTCTATCAATCTTATAGAAAATGGAATGTGAGCAAAGGACATAGTTTTCATTTTTAATGTAACATTTACTTATTTAGTTGCCATAACTTTCCTAGTTATAAGAAAGACATTCTGTATCTGAAAGTCTAAATACATGTATTCTATCATGTATGCCAATTAAATTGTTCATGTAATCCTGAACTATTTACAAGCAAATCTCCTTGAAATTAATTAGATTTACTTCTGAGTAAATACATAAATCTTGACGATAGCATAGCTTTACTTGGAGAATTATTATTTTAAATGCATTTTATTTTTAATGTACTTTCTTTTAACAAATATTAACTAAATTACCTTTTCAGTCAAAGTTTATATCAGGCAGCATCATAACAGTCCACATATTCTGTGTTTAACAAATCATCTGAGAAATTCAGAATTGATCGACCCAATATTTGAATGGCATGGACCAAGTGGTGATTTGGTTACAGGTATTTTCCTCCAGTATTGCTTAATAATGTTTTTCTACTTTTCATCTAAAACAAGAACAGAATGTCAGTTTACATGTACACTCTTGTATTAAATTAAATTTAACAGGCTTAATTTAATTTTAGTTATAATTAAACCAAACTAATTGTTTTTAACAATTATGGGCAGTTCTTGATTTACAAGCATTCATTTAGTGACCATTCAAAGTAATGACAGTACTGAATGAAAGATGGTAACAACTACTTCTTGGAATTCTGGCCATCTAGGCATCTTCATGGTCTTGGGATCATTATCTGGGTGCTTAGCAAAAGATTGTTAAAATCTTAGTTGTAGCTCCCATCAATCATGTGATTGTCATTTGCAAACTTCCTTGTCAGCTTCCCCAGAAAGTCAGTGAGGAACTCTTCCCCCCCCATACCCTTCCCCAGTCTCTCTGCATTGGCACTGCACTGATTATTTGTGTATCCTTGCATCCACACCCAACAAGATCCTTGGTCTGCATCTCCCTTATACTCTTGAGTGTATGTACCCATATACACCCTTATGCACCCCAGTCCTTGTCTCCCTATCACTCTTGTGCAGCCCCTTTACTCTTCCCCACCTGTGCTTGTCACTTACCAGTTTGCTGACTTGCTTGCAAGTTCCTTGGGATTTTAAACTTAAACTGGCTTCTCCACTGACTTGGTTGTGGGAAGCCGGCAGGAAATTGACTCGACAAACAACTGTAGCTTTTGGTTAATAATGTTAACCAGGACTGCAGACATTATCATCGCTAAATTATGTGGATGCAACTTTAAGATCAAAACAATGGAATTTTAATCCCAATTGCCATTGTAGGTTGGGTTTTGAAGGTCAAATGCCCAAATTTACTCAAAAAAATAAGAGACATTCCTTGGACCAAAAAAGTTATGTTCTTCAATTTAAATATAAGAGAAAGTTGTTATTCATATAGATAGGGATTTGAGTTTGGCTATACTGTCTTGCTCGTTTACACTTGTGTTTCTACTTGAATTGTATCTCATCTTAATGAAAGTATAAGATTTTTATGCATGCAATCTTTTATTTTGTGCTCTGACTTAATTAGACCAAGTATCAATTGTAGATGACTGTTTTGTCTGCCCAGCAGATTATAGTTTTAGCTCATTTACTGCACTAAAATACTAAATGAGTAAACTTGTATATGATTATCAAGAAGTAGCAATATAAGATGTAAGTATATTTATAAATTATAGATAGTGAGGTCCTGTATGGTGTCATTGTCAAGTTTTGGACTAGAATCCCAGGTTGTATTCTATCCTCACCCACAGAAGCTCACTGGATAACTAGGTCAGTCATTCTAGCCAGCTACCCCAGAGCATTATTGTGGGGCAAAATAGGGATAGTTATATATGGAGATGTTATTACAGGTAGTCCTTAAATTAACAACCATAATAGACCTTGTTCATTTAGGTTGAAAATTAAAACAATATTAAATGAATTGCCTCAAGTAATGTCTAGCTCTCCCCAGTGCATTCATTAAACAAAGGCATGGGTGGTTAAATTGAGCTGGGGGATTGGGGTGGGGGATCCTAGAAGCCTAGTTTAGGCACAAGCTCACCTGTCTCAGGCCTTCTAAGGCCTCTACCACCTTGAGATACCCATGCTTCACTTTCACCCTCTGGCTTCCCACACAGTTAACTATTTTGCTAGGGAGAGAAAAATGGGGAAGAAAAATGCTGGCTGAACCTGCTTTTCTAATTTTGTTCCTGCCCTTCCTCCTGCCAAGGTGCTCTGCCTTTTTAGGACAAAAAAAAAAAAAAAAAGGACCACAGAGCCTTTCAGAGCTTTGGGCCCCATCACATCCTGGACATAAACTCTTTCATCTTTTCCCCTCAGGATGTCTACAGGGCCTTGCATGCCAAAACAACTAGACACAAAGAAAGTGCCCCCCATGCCATCATTCTGTTAAACATCTAATTCCCACAGCACGGTCTTGTGCCTAAAGATATATACCTATATAGTAGTATTGCTATTATCCTACTCATGTTTTCACCTGCATCCAGGAGGCATTGGGAAGTAGGCCCAAGCCCTGTATGGTCTCATTAAAGTGGGATGTTAAGAGTGGGTGCTTCAACATTCCTATTGTTAAGGGCTAACGACTGTAGGACTTCTGCATCTGTCATAATTTTGAAATAGAGTTATGTGTAGTTTTTGAAGTGTCTATTGTAACTTTGAATAGTCATTAAATGGCCTGTTTCTCAAAAATTACCTGTACATTTAATCTTACAGCTTTTAATCATAGCACTATCTGAGTAAACTTTGGTGAAATCAAAAAAATAGTTTTTGAACTAAAGGCCAGAATTGGCTCTGCTGAAATTGGAATATATACATATACTATTGCCCACTAGTGCCGTGTTCTTGTTGTGGCTCACCAGCTGCCAGCAGAGCTGGCAGCAGATTTGGACAATGAGAAGTTGGAGAGGAATTTGGGCTAACCCTGGACTCTGGGGAAGACTCTAATGGATGCTCTGCATTGGAAGCAGAGTTGGAGCCAGATATTTCTCAACTGCCCTTGGAGAAGTGGGGAGGATGAACAGCTGGAACCTGTTCCAGATACATGTATGCACAGAACTGTCAGGTGAAGGGAACAACTAAGGAGCAGGGGTCAACCCTAACCCTAACCCATAGGGAATAAATAGGAGCAAAGGGGGAGTGGTGTTTGTAGGAGACAATTAGTTTGTTTATTATTATGAAGATTTGCTTATCTGAGTTTGTGTCTCACAGAGACTCCTTGCCAGGTATTTCATTTTACAGTTTTGCAACTGGAAGCTCTCAGCCTGGCAACTATCCAAAGACTGATAAGTTTTTTTTTGTTGCAATAAAGGTTTGTTGCCGGGACTTTTCTGGATGTGAATGATAGGAATTCACAATAATCAAATAAAAAGGGTTTTTTTCGGGACAAGGAGTCTGTTTCATGATTCGTTAAGCCTGGGTCAGAATAGTTCTTTGCAGCCCCCTCCCACCCCGTGCCTGAATTCCTTGGGCATAGGTACATGATAAACATTATGTTTGGAAGGAAAAAAAATGCAGCTCTGTATTATTTACTCTGGATGAGAACTGGATAGGGCCTACACCATTTAATACAGCAAGTAGTGGAAGGAAAGGGATATTTTATTTTTTGTAGAAGTATTACAGTTGGGGTAAAACACTATAGCTGGTTTTGATGAGCAAAACAGGGAAAAAACAATAGTACTTCATATTGACTAAGTGAGAAGCAAAGAAATCCAAGATCATGCCTTGTCACCAATGCTGCTTGCCTGCCACTTATAACTATATACCAGTTTCATGGATTGATAATGAAATAAGGATTTAATTATAACCAATCAGCAAATAAAAAAATATGGGAGGGAGGAATAGGAAAGTGATGTCATCTTTAAAACTAGCATCTATGCATGAATCCTGATGAAATAGATGTATCACTTTTAAGAGTTTTTTCTCCTAAGGAGGAGGAACATCTTAATATTATGGTGTTCTAGCAGCTCAGATTGCAATTAATTATTGTAATATTGGTTGAACTAGTATAAATAGGTAAAGAGTACCAGAGGAAGCACCCCATTGAGGATCTAATTTATTGAATCCATTGTTGAAAATGTCTATCGCTAGTCAGTAAAATGAAAAGGATTCTATGAAGTAGAAGCAAACAATTTGATAGAAAGCACCCTACATTCACAGATGTTGACCTAGTATGAAGAAAGTTTCCAAAGTATATAATTCTTTGTTTGGTTTTTTTTTTCATTGGCAAATGGAGATTTGGGGGGAATTTTATTTCTGAATAGAAAGCCATTTTTTAAATTTCCATTGTTCTGGCACAGTCCAAAGAGTTCACTTTCAACTATAAAGAAAGTTCACTTTCAACTATAAAGGCTCTATTCTTTTATGCTAGATTTTTAATGAAATAGCCCAGAATTAAATATTTCTCTCTATGTGGAGCTTTATTTTTGTGTGCCCTTGCATTCAAAAATTAGTGAGTGACATGGAAAGTTTGGCTGTCAATGCTAATTTTATAATTTAGCTGTCGTCTTAGATTATACCACCTTTAAATTAATCAGTGATGGCTACTGTTTTATTGCTGCTTCCTCTAGTTTTATAACTTCCACTGATTTTTCTGCAATTTATTTATTTGTTGATGTTGAAAATCACTTTAAATATAAGTTCATTATAAACATGCATTTAAATATTTAAAATAAAATAAACCCTTTGCATTCCTACATTTCTTTTGCTTATACATTTTCAGTCACTTGAACTGTTCAACAAATTATATCACTTGGTTCTCATTATTCAGAGCAAGGGACAAAAGGTCATTAAAGAGGAAACTGGGCAATATTTATTGAATAAGTTTCTCATTATAAAGGTAGCTTATGTGAGAATAAGTAATATAAATGTGTTGCTGAAGTGAATGAATAGTACTGTCTTCTATACCACCATAATATTGCCACTGGAAGTCCCTGAAGTACACGTTTTATCTACTCAAAATTCTCAAAAGTAATTGAATTCTGCAGCGTAGAAAGACCAGGCAAACTTGATTTTATTGTCCCAGAATGAATTGTAGCATTGTTAGTTGCAAGTTTGGTTTTTGGATGTTGGTCAGGAAAGTACTTCAGTGTTATTTAAAGAGAGAGAAATATTTTAGAATACTTTATTTTTCTAGATTTTTTCATTTAAGTAAATGTACTTTACTGGATTGAAAAATAATCATTACATAATACTTTTGACTAATCTTTTTTCTTAATCAGTATTCTTTAGCTATTTTAAAAATAAAATCAGCTCTTTGGTGTAAATATCTAGCTTTCAAAAATCTATGCTCTGTTCAAAATTTGAGTTGCTTACAGAATTGGAATTAGGATGTTACAGTAGCTGCTGTGATTTCCTATAATCACCGATGATTCTAAAACTCTGACCACGCAATCCTCATAAATATATTGTTGAGAATTTTGAGTAGATAAAACTTGTACTTCAGAAACTTCCGATGGCGACATTATGGAAGTGCAGAGGAAAGAAGATGGCTCCCATCCCTTAACTCTGATTCTTTTAACATTTGGGGACCTTTTGGAGCCTGGTGGGCCATGCGAAATAGAGGGGAAGCTTGTGGGACAGCGAGGTGAAAGGCAATTACCTGCTGCTATGAAAGGAAACCCCTACAACCCAGAGTGAATGTGCCTGTTATTGCAAGATGACAGACCCGAGGCCGTGACAAGCCAGAGATGATGACAAAGCAAAAAGATATTTAACAGACTATGTCATTTGAAGTAAGTAAAATTATTCCAAACTGCAACAAAGGAGAACTGCTTAAAGAAGTAAGTCTGTGATTTTTGGTGAGAGAAGGGAGCTCGAGTCGTGGGGGAAATCCCTGAAGGAAGCGATGTTCCAATGAGACAAGCTGTGAATCAGCAATTTAAAGTAAATGAGTGATCGAGAAAAGATGGACTGAGAACTTTACAGCAAGATATTTAGGTGGAGAAGAAAAGCGCACAGAGAAGAAAGTTGGAATTGGATTGGAGGGTGAAATTTGAAATTCAGAACGTCGAAAGAGCAGCAGCAAATGGAGGAAAGAGAGAGAGAGGAAGCGGAAATAGTGTGGTGAATGTGAGACATAGCGGAGGGCACAAAATGAGACAACAGGAAGACAACAGCAGGAGTTGGAGAGAAACTGGCACTCTAGGAGAATTGTGTGAGGAGGGTAGTGAAGGAAAATAAACTGGATTGGAATTGGAGAACTGGGGAAAGAGTGGTACATAGCAGAGGGTCTGAATAAGTAGATACGGTGGAGATGGTGGGGAGACTGCAGAGAGAGATTGGGATGGGGTGGCGAGAGTGACATGAGTGAGTGAGGATGAAACGATGCCCAGGGGAACAGAGGAATCCAGAGAAAATAAAGAGCGAGAAGGATCAGAACGTTAGAAAAGCAAAAGAAACAGAAAATGGGACACTGTGGAGAGAGCAGAGGGAGAGGCAGGAGTGGATTGGCAGCAGATGGAGGTAGACTGGAGAAGAAAAGAGGTGCCCCAGGGTGATGGTGAGATAAGCAAGAGGGACGGAGAATGTGAACTGTCGGAGAAGGAGAAGTGAGTTCCAGGAGTGAAAGAGAAAAGAAGAACATTGGATATAGCAGAAGAGAAAGAAGAATGAAGGAGAAATGGGGGCTCTGAGAGAAAGTGTGAAGTAAATATATGGCTATCTAAATAAGGGATTATTAAAGAGATTTAATGTATGATGTACATATAAATAGTTAATATAAGAATGGATAGCTAATAAAAGGATAAGAATTATACATAAAATCGAATTAGATGTAGATCTATACCTATATAATTATATATAACTATATTGCACATATATTTGACAGTTATTTACATGCATTAATTGGATTTGTGTGATAATTACTGATATATATTGATATAAATATAAAGTGGCAAAGGGCATTTAGTGATAACCAGGAAATAGAGATTAAACTAAGGTAATTAGACAGGAATAAGGTATAAAGGAGTGGATTTCTAGAAAATAAAGAACATTGCGTATAAGATATTAATAAGATTGGTTATAAAGGGAATTGAATGGATTTAAATTAAGTAGAGAATTAAAGAGTGGTGCATTGTAATAAATCTGAAATTTGGAGTTCGAGAGAGGATAATAAAACAATTAGAAGGGAACCCCGGAAAAAGGAGAGAAGTAGGGAGATCCCACAATAAATATATAGTGAATGGTGGGGTGGACAGAAGTGAAAAAAAGTGTGAGGAATATGACGAACACCTTAATGACAACACTGAAAACAGGAAAGAAAACAACACCAAACCCATCATGAACAGCCTCATCTCCATCGGGTCAGAGAATGATAGAAGGAATGCTGGGAGCAGAAAAACAGAGCATAATTTCAAACATGCAAACAATACAGACAACTCTATTGGCCATCCAAGACA
Source organism: Myanophis thanlyinensis (assembly GCA_017656035.1). NCBI lineage: Eukaryota > Metazoa > Chordata > Lepidosauria > Squamata > Homalopsidae > Myanophis > Myanophis thanlyinensis. The sequence goes on along the minus strand of JAEANM010014007.1, from coordinate 2,503 downwards.
CGATGCTGAAGATACAGGAAGCAATGTCAATGAACCACACAGAATTGAAAGGTGATATAAATAATCTGGACAATAAGATTGAGACAATACAATAAACAATGGAGAAAAACCAAGAAAGGATAAAGATAATCGAAGTGAGGTCGGAACAGACAGAGAAAAAGGTGGAAATAGATAAAAAGATGATGGAAATGAGCAAGGAACTGGGTGAGTCAGTTATCCATTTGGATATGGATAGGGCCATGTTCTATTTGAGATTCCAGAATGTTATAGAAGAAAAGGAAGAGGATCTGGGTACTATCATGGCAGAGCTGATTGCGGGAGTGCTACAGAGGGATAGCCAATAAATATTACTGGAAATGGATGGTATATTGAATTCACACTAATAATGCCAGACACAATAGCCACAAGAAGTGCATGTAAGGTTTGCCAGAAAGAAAATTAGGGATCTAATCTACAAGATCACAAGAGATGACCCAATGATTTATAAGGCTAAGGAAATTCAAACATTAAAGCTAGTCCCGAAAAAAGTAAGAGAGCAGAGAACTGACTACTGTTTTCTTGCCACACTGCTAACTAAAAGAAATATTTTATTTAGATGATTAATCTCAGAAGGGATGCTGATATCATGGTAAGGGAGGAAAATCAGGATAGATGATCTGGACAAGGCACAAAGACTGCATGATCAAGAGGATGTGGAAGAAGAAAGTAGTAATAAAGAGGAAATAGAATATGAAAGCCAGGAAGACCAGCAACAGGAAGTAAAGGGAGCAGGAGGAGAGACAGGAAGTAAGGAAGAAAAGGGACAAAGGGAAGAAGAAGGAATAGGACTGAGAACATGATCACAGAAACGCCAGAATTAATAGAGAACAGAAACCAATACACAGTAGAATAATGGAAGAAGAAATTAGAAAAAGTAGAATAATGGAAGAAGAAATTAGGTTAATATTGATCAATATAAATGGCCTAAACTCCCCCGCTAAAAGAATGCAAATATTTACAAAATTAGTAAAACAGAAGCTAGATATAGCCTGTTTACAAGAAGTACATATAAAGGAGCAGCATAGGAAATGTCTAAAATTCCTAAATTAGCTACATTATACACAGCATCAGCAGAACAAAAACGGAGTGGAATAGTATATATCAGAAAGGGAATAAAGGCTAAATTAAAATATCGAGATGTAGATGGAAGAATCCTGATACTAGAGCTACAATAGAGCAGAAGCCACTGCAGCTGGTGACAATCTATGCCCCTAATGAGAACCAAAAAGAACTTTATAGTAATTACATGAAAAAATTATAAAAACAGGATGGAGATATCTGTATAGTAGGGGATTATAATGCGGTGGTGGATGTAAAAAAAGATTACGCTAGCAGCATGGAAAATAAAAAGAAAGGAAAAATATTATCAGGGTCCTTTTTTGTTATGGCATATGAACTCAACCTATTTGACCAGAGGAGGGAACTGAATCCAAAAAAGAAGGAATATACCTTTTACTCAAACCCACATAAATCTTAGCCCCAGGTAGCCATGGCATGGATGAATAAGGAAGTAGGAAAAGACATAGAAACAATTGAGATAATGTCAAGCATGTGGTCCGATCATAACCCGCTAAATATAATTTGGAAAGGACAGAAAAAAGTTAAGAGTAGATGGACACTGAACCCCCAAATCTTAAGAATGAAGAATTCATTATAAGAATTAAAAAAGAAATGGAGCCATTTTTCACAGAAAACACAAAGCAACCAACATCATTACAAATCATATAGGACACGGCCTAAGCATATTTAAGGGGAACAGCGATAGCCTATACAGCAAAAAGAAATAAGAAAAAAAGGAAAAAACAAAACATCCTTCAGGAGGAAATTAAAAAATTAGAATTAGGATTACAAAGGGAGCCCTGGGATGAAAAAATTAAGGAGAAAACGGTTTTAGCTAAACATAAATTAAATATGGTGGGGCAGGAGAAAAGAGTTAGGGAATTGAAAGTGGTAAAACAAAGCTTTTTCAAATGCGCTAATAAGTCCGGGAGATGGTTAGTTCACAAATTAAAAAAGGAACAGGAAAAAGGACTGATTCAAGAACTGCAGGATGACAATGGAGAGGCACACCACAAAATGGAAAAAAAGAAAAAATAATTCAAGACTACTTCAAAGAGCTATACAAAAAAGAAAAAATAAACGAGGACAGTACAAAACAATACTTAAGAGAGAATGGCTTACCAGAATTAAAAGAACAGAGGGAAATACCAAATAGATAACTGCCATGGAATTAAGAGCAGTACAAAAACAAAAAAGTGGTAAAACTCCAGGGCCAGATGACCTTCCAGGGGAGTTATATAAGAGCTTGTATGAGGATTTTGAACCAATATTATTGGAAGTGTATAATGATGTATTGGAGAAAGCTGAAGATCCTGGACAGAAGCTTATACAGTGGTACCTCTACATACGAAATGCTCTAGTTACAAAATTTTCGAGTTACGAAGAGTGTCTTCGAGAAAATATC
>JAEANM010014006.1:0-14178 GCA_017656035.1 Myanophis thanlyinensis | reverse complement strand
CTTTGAGGTGGCCATTTCTGACCACCGCTTCAGTTGCCTTCAGAAAAAGGAATTTAAGCCAGATAAGGGAAAGATTTACGGTATCTCCCCCCACCCCTGGCAGTTCCCCTCTTCACCTCCTCTTCACCTCCTCTACGGGGAGGGTCGAGGAGCTCCAGCAAGAGAGCACAGATCGAAACCGCAGACAATCGCGGATTCCGACCTGTCTGCGAAGAAGCCAAACCGGAAGTCCCGGAATAAGTTAATTACATCTGCAAATGTCTGCATGTACCTGAGTTATTAAATGGCATTCTTTAAGCACTGTAGACCTTATTTCATATGGAATCAAATCCATAAACTAAAGGTAACAGCACCCATACAGAATTTTGAAAAGGTAGAATTAGACCAATGACCAGGCATCTGCAGAAAGGTGGGTTTATATGAAATCAAAGGCAAAAAGTCCAGCCACAAAGAGCCTTATATGAGTTTGATTGGGTATTTGGAAGGGAGATTTCCAAAAAATACCAATGCCTCCTAGGCGAAACATGCAGAGACCAACCATTTCTGTGTTGTTGTTGAGAAAACTAGGTAGATGCATAATTTGGAGGAAGGTTTATGGATGGTATGGAGGAAGTTTTATGGATGAAGGTATATAAAGCCTTATCTAAAAATAATACATTTCTCCTAATCAATGCCTAAATGATTATACTTTAGCATGATCAAGCACTGATGTCTCAACAAATTCCAATTGTCTCCTTTTTTATCACTTTGAGACAGCTTGCTATTTCATAGTTAAGTCATGAATGTGGTGAATGAAAGCTTATCTATCATTTTCTGATGAACTTTGTTTGGATCATAAGATGTTAACTTCTGCCCACACCAGATATTTTTCTTTCCTTTTTTAAAAGTAGCACATTCTATAGAGCAGTCTTCCAGATCTGTTTAATTTGAAAATATTCCAAGTCAAATTAATATTGCAAGGAAAAGCGCCCAATAATTTTTACATTTGAGAAATTTCTGTCAGTTTCCAACTTGACTGATGCGAAATGAAATTTCAGCAGTTGATTTATGAACATTATTTATAGAGCTTTGGCTACTCAATGTTCTTTTCACATATCTGATCTACACACAGACATACAGACACACACATATGGATTTGATTTATTTATATAATTTATATGGCTGTCCAAATCACTAAGAGAGATTCTGGGCATCTAACATATGGTTACAAACAGAAACAGAGAAACCCAAACACACAAAATGCCTCAATCTAGGATCACTGAGAGACCAAACTGCATAGAAAATTACAATAAAAATCATTTCAAGAAGTAAGGTAAGCTAAGGTAGTAAGGTCGACCTGTCTTTCCCCATTGATGTAAGGTTGGAAATAGAGATTGTGGTCTTGACTGGAGCAAACTTGAATTAAAATCTCAGTTCTTTTATAAATTGCACAGGGTAAACTTGGCCCCATCAGCTTAACCTACCTCCACAAATAGTGATGAAATAAAGGAAAGAAATGTTTACTTAAAATATTTACATACCACCATCAAATTGGATTCCAAAGTAGCAATTAAGATACAAGCCAAATTAAAAAATGAGTCAACAACCCAGCAGAAATGAAAAGCCAAGATACAATATTGAAAATTGCCTGGATAAATAAAAATGATTTCATTTGGCAACTGACAGATAGCGCAGTTGGCATCAGGTGAATCTTTCTGTATAAGGTATTCTACAACAAGGGTGCCAAAGCCAAACAACAAAGTCATTCTCCAGTCTGGTGCATACCAGATGTGTCCAGCATTAGTCATATTGGCTGGAAATGATGAAATTGTAGTCCATCACATCTGAAATGTTACTTTCAGAGGAAGCCTACTCGGTTGATATCTTGAGAAGTTAAAAAAAGAATATTAATAATAAATATTAATGATAATAAAAATAATTGACAGCCAGTTTGGTCTAGTGATTTAGGCATCAAGCTGGAAACCAAGATTTATAGTGCTTCCTTAGCCATGAAAAACCGGCTGGGTGACTTTGAGCCAGTCATTCTGTATCAGTTCACTTCACCTCACAGTTGTTGTTGTGGGGAAAATAGGAGGAGTATTAAGCATGTTCACCGCCTTGAGTTATTTAATAAAAGTAATAATAATAAAGGTAGGATAAAATAATAAGTAAATTAAAGCACAGGTCAATTGTTGCAGAAATGGATATTCTTTTATTATCTGAGGCCCAGAACTGAGTAAATAAATACCAGCAATTTGAACTATGCTTGAAAATTAACATGACTTAATCAAACCTTCTGGAAATGGGACGTTGGATAAGCCTTCTGGTCAAACTTCACAATTGTACTAGTTGATATTTCTGAACTAATTTCAAAAAGTTGCCTTATGTCTTCTTAGTATAGTAAACCAAAGGTGGGCAAGATTTCTGTGGACAAAAGTAACATTTTCTAGATTCCTTTTTTCTTTTTAAAGTCCTGATACATGAACCTGTGGAAGGGTCAAAGCTGTCATCTTATTAGAGGAAGAGGTCTGATAGTTTGTTGGGAATTTGGAAGATTCCTTTCCTTTTTTTAAAAAAATGGCAATTTTAGTGAGGTCCACCCTAATTAAAGTTGGAATAAGAACTATTGAAAAGGCTTAATCCTGCCTCCCAGAGTATTCTTTAGAATCATGAGAAATGGATAGACTACTTCCTAACAGTACATATTGTGGACATGGACACTTCCCCAGACTGGTCATCAGTAACTTATTCAAGCCCGATAAAGCCTCTAAGGTACAACTACATAACATTAGAGATAAATCCAAATTCTAGCTTCTCTTTTCTCTAACATTGATTGCATCGTGTTTGTCTCTGAAGATTGAGGAATGTATGGAAAGCAATTCCAATATACAAAAAAGGATTCTCTCAAATTATAGACCTATCAGTCTTTTAAAGATAGCTGGCAAGTTGTATGCCAGAGATCTGTATGAACAATCAGTGGATTGCATGGATTCTGAAAATAGTCTGGCAGAACAACATACAGTATTGGGTTCTGACCAGGCCATTCTATTTTACATTCAACTTTATATTGTATCACCCCGAACCTAGCTTTATAAACAGTGTTTGCTGATTTTAGCCATGTATTTGACATGATAACAAGAGACAGACTCTGGCATACTATTGATATCAACATCAACTGATTTTCACCTATTACATCTTTTGTCCTTCTGCTACAATGACCAACAACACTCACCAAAGAAATTCCAACTTTTGGAATGGAGGAGGACTGCATTTTTGTTCTAAATCTGCATCAGGTATCCAGTCTTTTCCCCATTCTTGGGAAGCCCAGCCCATTCCTTTAGAGTTACAATAAAATTCTTTTCAGGTTCATTAACATCTCTTTTTTTAATGCATCTGATATTTATTCTATAACTTCTCAAAGTTTGAGTCTGCTCAGGTTTCTAAGAAATATTCTTCAAGTATGTTGCTGTGCCAAATACTGTTTTTATTTTTTGTATGGAAGAAGGGCTATAACAAATTACAACCAGCACATGGATTATCTTTTTTTTTTTTAATTTTGGCTAGAGCTTGCTATTTTTTCTATAGCCTCATAAGTATTACCTGACATATTAACTTCAAATGGAGAAAGGAGATAGAAGAGAAGCTGCACATTTATCACTTCTCCCCTCATCTACTATTGACAATAGGATATGCTATGGCCAGGAAAACTTCAGACAATGGATATTTGATATGGAGAATTAAATTAAGAACAGCTGATTCCTACTGAAGATTTCTTAGGACAACAAGTTATTAGTCACAAACCTGTGATACCTCTTAATCTGATCACCACACCAAAATTTCAGAGAGCTCTGATATTCCAAACTGTAATGCCCTAGAAACTGAAATTCTGGATGAAAATTACAGAAAAGCTCATAATGAACAAGATCATTGCTGTAAGGCAGGAGATACTGAACAAACAGAGAAACATGGTGGGTTTTTTTTTTTTTTTTGCTAATCCTGTTAAGATCTTTGAAATAAATATATCACCTTTTCATTACCTCTGTATTAAGGCTATACTACCTTCTTTAGGTAAGCACAGCAATACACCCTTTTATAAACTCATCACGTTTCATTTAATAGACAGAAATATTTTACAGGACTTTACTAGAAACAATTTCAGGATTAAGTTGATAAGAAAGACAAAAAAAGTCTGGATAGTGGATGCGGCAGTACTTGGAGACAGCAGAATAGAATAGAAAGAATTAAGAAGATAACAAAATACAGGGAGTTGCAAATAGAAATAGAGTATGGCAAAAGAAAGTATAGTTAATACCAATAGTAATAGATGTTTTGGGTGCAATCTCAAAACAATTGGAGTGCTACTTGCACATCACAGCATTGACAAATTCACTCTCAGTCGATTGCAAAGGAAAGCTTTACTTGGAAAAATTTACATCATGAAGTGATTCTTTTTAATACAGTCAAAACAAATCTGCTACCCCAGGTCCTTGGGAAGGATTTGATAGGTGGAAAAAAAATGCCAAATCCAGTCTGAACATCTGGCTGACTGTACAACGAATGCCACAAATTTAACAATCATCAAGAAGAAAGACAAAAAGTCGGGATGGTGGACTTGGAAGTACCTGGAGACAGCAGAAGAGAAAGAACAGGATAAAATCCCAAAATACAAGGTGTTACAAACAGAAGTAGAACAACTTTGGAAAAGAAAACCAATACAGTATCAATAGAAATATGTCCCTTGGGTGCAATCTCCAAACAATTGGAGTACCACTTGGACATCATTGGCATTTATAAAATCACCATCAGTCAAATGCAATAGGCAGCTTGACTTGGAACAGCTTACATTCTGGGATGATACCTTTTATAGGATCAAATAATAATATCTGCCTAGCCCAGGTCCTTGAGAAGGACTCACTATGTGGCTAAAAATGTTAAATCCAGTCTAAACATCTGGCTGATTATGTGACCAACCATGATAATTACTATTAATCCTCTTGTTTATCTGTTTCTAGTTGTATTTACAATCACAATTATATCTTCACAGAAGCCTTAGTGTTAATATTAGACTCAATATTAAAAGTGGTTTCTCTGGAAAGTTTCACTTGTGCTGGCTATGGTCAACTTAGTTTTAATTCCATTTTGTTTTATTTATTTTACGTTATCTTTTATCTTATTTTACTTTAGTGTTTTATATTAAGCATGTCTGGTCAATAACCAAAACAAAGAACTTCGACTTTGTTACATGTTGCATCCAGTTCCAAACATAAAAGGATTATTATGCTTAAAACACACAGTATAATAGAGCGGAGAAATGACAGTAGACCTTAAAACTATTTCTGTGTGCTGGATTTGAATTTAATCACAGCTGTTTTACAGCACTGCATACTGCAATGTTGTATTTTCATATAACGCCAAATCAGATAATTCCTGAGTAAGTTTTACTTATGGAACTATGTAATTATAGGGCCAATGATTTTAGTGGCTACTGCTTCAGAAAGCCATACAAGCTACAAGGCAGCATGACTAGGATAAATTACAAAGTGTGCCTTCCTTTATTTAAATGCCAACTTGGAGCCACGGGGCAGTAGGGCATGTCAAATTTTTCAGCTTTCAATTTTCTAAAGTTAGGGGTGCTTAAAAGTTGTGACATGGCTTGGGGATTGTAAATATATTTTTGTTACTTTAATAGAATTTAGATGTGCTTGGTAAATAACTACATAAATGTCGTAACTTTTTAGACTAGCAATTCCTCAGTACCATCAAAGAAGAACATTATTCTGTGTTCAGTGAGCCAGGCTGAAGATATCTTTATCATTTCATTCCAGAGAAAGGCTCAAAAACAGGAAAACCTGCTTAAGTGATTGCAGATAATCTGGTGTATTTCATGAAGAAGAAATGCATAGACAAAAGCTTGAAAGCCAAAGGAGGAGATTCTACAAATGTTAATACTGGCTATGAAGGTGGTGCCACGCCCTGGTCAAGCCAGAGCATTCACTCTGCTGGAGCTGATTGACTGGTCTGAAAGTGAGCCACCTTTGACATGCAAACTGTCTACAGTGGAAACAAAGAAGTTCATTGAAAAACCATTGCAAGTGCCATAGTGGCCCTGTCATGCGCAATCAATAGAGAAATGTGTGAAACAGGTCACAAGAGGCAGCAAGCAGAATGTATATACATGAGAAATGTGAGGTTTATATCATTGGCCAAAAAGCAAGTCGGAGGCTGATGTTGAAGAACAAGTCAAAACAAGACTTGATGAAACTCACTTAAACATTTTTGTAACTCAGATAATTGCTTTCTGATGTTAGTTTATGATTGCATGGATTATTTTTTTGCTTAGCTAGATAAGATTCATGCAGAAAAAAAACTTTAATTTTTGTAGCACAAGGTGTCATTTTTGAGGGGTATATATGATCAGATATGGATTTATCATACCAAGTTAAATGTTATGCAATTGCAAAAATAATAGCAGATTTGAATTCTTAGTGTGAAAATATGTATTTTTAGAACCCCCTCACTGAAAAAAAATGCAAAAATTAATTTTCACCCTAATGAGGTGAATGACACACCCTAACGGGGCAGGGGGGAAGGAGAGCAGATATCAACTCCTGACATATCTATACTAAGATAGAAAGCTGCTAATTTTTCAGATTCCTTTCATTATTTATATATAGTATGCTGGAACTTTTTTCTCAGACTTTATCTCTGATGCATTTATTCAGAGATTTTGCAATAATCTTTGCTCAAGATCTTGTGTAAGTTGTCAGAAATCCCCAATATGCTTTCCCTTTATCAAAATACTAAAACTTTCATAGTTATAGCCACAATATGCAAAATATCTTCATCGTTTGAATTTTGGCTTAGGTTTTAAAAGCTGATTTATTTTTTATTTATTTTTTTGCTTTAATAACTATTTCAAAAAATTATAACCAAATTATGTTACAAAAATGTGGATGAACCTATAATACAGAGGTCTTCAAACTTGGCAATTTTTTGACTTGTGGACTTCAACTCCCAGAATCCCTCAGACAGCTTTGATTCTGGGAGTTGAAGTCCACAAGTCACAAAATTGCCAAGTTTGAAGACCCCTGCTATAATATTTTGAAAATATAAGGATCCACAGTATCACACTGGAGGGAGCAGGCTTCCAGTTATTTAAATGCACATTGTATTGTTTTCCAAACAATTTTTATGTGAAGCTAATTCTGTCAATCGCTAGAGACTTTGTGATGACTACATGAGGGTTTTTTTTCCAAAGTTCAACACAGTTCGAAAAGGCAGCAAACTTTTAATGTAGGAATTTCAAAGTCACATATTGCCGTATTTGAGGAAATAATAAACATCTCTACAGATCTTTTAGTATCAAAACAATACTGACTTCCATCTTAGAATATGTTCATTTTTTGGGGGGATAGATGGGAAGAGACTAGGCTTCATTTGAGTTACTGATGAACTCATATAGCTGTCATTCTACTCTGATGAAAGAAAGACCAACAGCTAAACTTATATATTAGGTTTACAGGAAAGTTTTTACATCTCCAGAAGAAAAGAAGATTATGTTGCAAGAATGTCTCCTCCTTAGCTGAAGAAGCATTATTGCTTCTTGTATTACCCTATTTTGATTAATAGTTTCTATTGCTTTGAGGTAAGCTGCAATGACTAGAGAATCTGGCTGGGCTGTCATATTTACTCAGAGTGTTGGTGTGATACAATTCCCAGCAATCCAGAAAGAGCTCATTTCTTGTGATAACTAGAACTACAGAGAAAGAGGAGGCAAAGTAAAGGGATTTATATATAAGAAGATGTTGCTCAGAGAACACTAAATCTGACAAAATTTGCTAATAAATGTGGTCAAGACTAAACAATATTTTTTAAGAATTAGACAGTGTACCAAAGGGGAACTGTTGCCCTTAATATACATACACATGCTTTTATCCTATAATGGATAAAAAGATTATGCAGGTAGTTAGGTCAATTATGCGCGTGTGTGCGCACGTGTATGTGTGTGTGTGTGTGTTTCTTTCTGAAGTCAGGCTACTTTCATGATATAATGTTTTCTACACCTCTGTTCACATCACTGCTCACGTATTCAGCAAGTAAAAAATGGGTACAATAAGAATTTTTTGAATTAGCTTCTCAGTGACTTGCAAATTTAAGCAGTTACCAAAATTTAGTGCTCCATCTATTGAAAATCATTGTAGAACAATCTTTTTTTCCCAGGTAATGGCACCAAAAGGAGAAAGAGGGAAGTACAAAAACATTTTTTTGCAAAGATTCTGGTTTCCAATGTTTTCCAAGAGAACTTTCACTTTAGCATGAGCGACATAGGAAATTAAACGGACAAAAGCCACAGTTATAAATTACCTTTTACCAACATGACATCTTCCAGATGAACTGGGACTGCAGCTCATAGAATTCCTATCAGACATTTTCAAAAGCCAGACAGCTTGGTGGGGAAAGCTGTTATGTTATTATGGTTCTTAGCACGGTCAGCCAGATGTTCAGACTGGATTTGACATTCTGACCACCTTTTAAGTCCTATCCAAGGACCTAGGTTAGGCAGACTTGTTGTTTGTGTTAAAAGTATCATCACAGGATGTAAGTAGTTCCAAGTAAAGCTCTTTTTTGCAGTTGAGTGAAAGTGAATTTGTCAATACTGATGGTATTCAAGTGGTTCTCCAGTTGTTTCGGGATTGCACTCAAGTCGCCTATGACTATTGCACTATCTTTGTTTTCTTTTCCCACAGTTTTTCTACTGTTATTTGCAGATCTTTGAATTTTGTTATCGTCTCCAGTTCTTACCCATCAAAGTGGTACATTTTAATCTACTTCCATTTGCATGCTTTCAAACTGCTAGGTGGGCAGGAGCTGGAGCAAGTAACAGGAGCTCGCCCCACTGCAGGGAGCTTGGTCCTCAAACCCAGGCTGTCAGCTTTCCAGCTGACAAGCTCAGCATCTTTAATCATTGAGCCATGAAGCCCCCTACTTTACTATCCTTCAGATAGTCTTCCAATGTCCTTTTTCTTCTTCTTCTACTGTTTGGTGTACTTGCAACATTCCATATCTATTTGTTTTCCTTGGTAGGTAGAGTCAGTCAATATTGCTGTGAGGATGAAGGACATTATTCCATTGTCAATATTTTTCTGGTCTTCCTATTCAGTAAGCAGCTTGATCCCAGTTGTGTATCTAATAACTTTAATTGCCAAGATGTTTGGTGCCTTAAAGATATTTTCTCCATCAGATAATTTACATGAAGATTATTGGCTGATAGAAGCATAGTCTTAGCTATTAATGCCTACCATCCAAACATTAAAGATTTCAAGGTATAAGAGACTCCCAATCAGGGAAGCTTTATTAGCATTCTCATTTTTTAAAGATCTTCTGTACTAGACTAGCCATTATACACTTGGCCATTATACTGAAATCCTATCATCTATAAAGTCAAATACAATACTAGCCAGCATTAAATAAATTGTAGTTCACATTGTGTTCAGGTATGAAACAAGGCCTGTATTACATGTCTCTGCAAACAAGTTTGGTTGTCCTACAGAGCAACCAAGCAGTAAAATGGAATTGATGTGCAGAGGGTAGAAGTAGCAGATACTCTTAAAGCAAACTATACAACAGCAATTAAGAGCAAGATCCAGATTCTTCTGTAACTCCATTGAAGGCAACCAAACACCATATATTAATATTTCATTTCTGTCCTTCCTTGCAGCGCCAAATATATGATAATGCTTCAAACTTACTTACTTCCTCCCAGTAACTCACAGCAATTGATGAACTTCATCCCAGAAACAGGACAAATATTCTTTTAAATTTTAAATATAAATTTTCTTCACTTTTGGAATTTTTCATGGTCACATTTTGAATTTAAATGGCACCCCTTAAATATTTTGTAATGGGAGAAGAGGCGGTTCTGGAGCAGAAGTTAGAGTGACCATAAACAAATTTTTCTGTGTTTCTAAGGGGCTGTCACAATATTAAAGCACTCTTTTACTGAACACATTCCTGTCACAGCTACCCAGATAATAGCCAGCCATTATGTGCTCCAGCATCAAGCTTGAAATCACTCATAAAGAATACCCTGATTGTCAATGTTTTGTTAAATGCCTGCTTTTCTCTGGGCCACACCATTCTCTTTGGTTCCCCATAACCAATCTTACTTTTCAAGGAAGCACAGCAGATACAGGAGATACAAACAAGCACCATTATAACAGATCATTACCAAAGAGTGCAAGAACTTTGTCTCCTATTTACAAGCGTATGTTCTTTAGATTCCATTCTTAGATACATGCAACCATGCTCAAGCTGAGGGCATGATATCAAAGCAGGGCACTGACATGGTATTGGAAACAATGTAGGGTTACGGTACAGAAGACCAGAACAGATCCAGGAATCAAGATCTTGTCAGCTCCTCAACCCCCAGAACGCTGTCTGCAACACTGACGAATATGAATGTTACGTGGTTTTGGAAAGGTTCCCAACATCTCTGAGTGCTCTGTGTACTATTACGTTATCTTTGATCTAAACCCCTGTTAGGGATTTCATGCTTTCAGCTTTTGTTTTAGATTCAGTACATTTATCTTAGCAATCTTTCTGAGATGTGTCAACAAATTCAGCTGGCTGTTCTGAGTTAGTTATTCAAAAGGAGAAATGGCATTATACGTTGAGAACCAAAAACTGGTTTGTGCACGCAGGAATAATTGACCAACTCCTGCCCTATATTATACATTGTACTGGGTGCAAAATAGGAACCAGACAGCATAAGATATCTCCTCTTACATCCTGTTTGCTTCCTAGTCCCCTTTAGTTTTGAAATCCTACTGTCCATTGTGATACCCGCAATGTGAAAATCCTAGAAGGAGACCCATCTTCAAGTCCTCAATCACTAACAAACCTCACTGTTTAAGCTAGGCTGAGCGTGCTCATGGATTGCTTATGAAGATAAAATTGGAGAAAGAAAATCCAATAAGTTATCTGAGTTTCTTGGAAGAATGGGAGGTAGAATAAATAAAACCCATAGAAGGCAAAAATGAAACTTGCAAAAAGGAATCTGATGACTGTATCCAAGGAATGTCTATTGGATCTGATCTAATTCAGCATTCCAATCCTGTAATACAAAACCACATGAAAGAGATAAGAATGTTCAAGTATCTCAGTTAGCGATAATAAGAGGCATGCTGTCATTGATTCAGAAGCAGTAGTTTTCTTCACTAGTATAAACAACCAATAGCCTTATCTTTCTCTGTTAAATATGTTTAATTGGTGGTGTTCAATCATTTCCTGGTTTAAACCTGTGCTACATTAAAAAAAAAAACACATGTCTGTTAAAAGAAAATTGAAAAAATTCATCTCTTCTGAATCCCTTATCCTTTATTGTTCCAGAATGACTAATTCCACTACCATAAAGGAGGACAGAAAACATCTACAGTACTTACAACCTGTACACCATGCATACAGTTATAACCCTCTATCCTAAACTAGTTCCTTCTAACTTATAAATTATGAGTTGTAGTGGTGCAGTGGTTAGAATGCCATATTGCAGGCTGACTCTGCCCACTGCTGACCAGCTCAATATTGACTCAGCTTTCTATCCTTCCCAGGTTGTCAAAATGAGGACCTAGATTGTTGGGGGCAATAGGCTGACTCTGACAACTTAGAGAGGGTTGGAAAGCAGTATGGAGTGTTATAGTGCTGTTGCTATTGCGATTTTTCCAAACCCCAAAGTTTTAAAAGGTGCAATTCAGTGGCAGAATTCAATTTTTTTTTACTACCAGTTCTATGGGCATGGCTTGATGGGTGTGGCTGGGGGCATCATGTGACTGGGAAGGCAGTTTCTGTTAGCAGAGCAATAAAGATTAGGCTACAAACAACACCAGAATGGTGTTCCTGCCTTCCTTACAGGATTAACCCTGTAAAGTGGGAAAAAACAAAAGGAGATCTCTTCTAACAGCTGGTTGTCTGAACTGCTTAGAAAGTTTACTACAGGTTCTAGTGAACCTGCTGAATTTCACCTCAGATGTATTTTTTTTTTTAAATTAGGCTATGGTGCTCTACAAAGCCATGCTTTAATCATTTTAAATTTGTGTATCAGCTTATTTTGCCTTATACTGTACAATACAATATTTGCAGATTCGGTCACTATACTGTAACTCAGTTGTTTGAAGAATTGCAGAAGTTGTAAGCTCATGTTTTTGGCTAATTTGACCATTAGTCAATAGGAAAGATTTTATTTCATTATTGTAACTTACTCAGACTGCTAGAGAAGACATTTGTGTGCACTCACATGAAACATCTTTGCTGCAAGAAATGCACAGCCTTTAATCATTGCTTCTTTAACAGTAAAGGAATCAGCAATTATGAAATACTAGCAGTTAGTACAGAAGCAGTGAAACCTTGAAAAGAATATTCAAATGGCATGATGTGTTTACACTCACAAAGATCAGAATCATGCAGGCAGTGTTTTTTGTTTTGTTTTGTTTTATTTCGTGACACTCTATGAAAGCAAATTGAACTTTGAAAAACCAGGATACAAAGAGTATTTAGCCGTGGTGGCACATACAGAAGGCTGATTCTGATTATTGCTGAATGCCAGTAGTTTGGCAGTTTGATTCTCACCGACTCAAGGTTGACTCAGCCTTCCATTCTTCCCAGGTTGGTAAAATGAGGACCCAGATTATTGGAGGAAATATGCTGACTCTGTAAACCACTTAGAGAGGGTTGTAAAGCAGTATACATCTAAGTACTAATGCTACTGGTATTGATACTTTTGAACATTAATTTGCAGAAAATTCCTGAAAGTCCTCCATGAGGTTGGCCAAGGAAACAATGAATGGATCATCAAACATGTCAACCTGAAGTTCTTATTCCATGCACAAATGACCAGACTCAGATTATTATATTCTGGCAACATTGTGTTCAAAATCTTAAGAAATGTATAATGCTGGGAAATATGGAAGGAAAAACTAGAAAAGGATGAGCAGCAGCAAGGTGGATGGATTTAATTACAGTGGCAAACAGTGCGTCATTGAAAAATATGAAGAACCAAGTAGGGAGATAGACCATAATTGAGAAATAGCTATACGGTCACTAAGAGCTGACAATAACTGCACATAATCAATTAACCAAAATTATTGCTTCCTCATTTTGTTCACCTTTAACAATGAAAGATTATTCTATATATTCATTTTAAAGGATGATGGATTAAAAGAGACACTAGTGATGCAGACATTTATATTGTAAGTGGTGGGATTATAAAATATGAGAAGACATTTGATGGATCTGGGGCAGACCTGAATAATCAGTGACTATTTGTTCTTAGGACAGTGCACATAAAGTGTGATTCATATACTTTTTTATTAGAAAAAAATTATATCTGTGAATTGAATATGACAGGAATGAACGAATGAATGCATTGATATGGATATATCTTGTTGATAAAGATTCTCAGTCATCCAGATAGAGTTGTTTGGAAGTTTAGTCATGACAACTGGACTTCTTTTCTTTCTTTTGCTTTGAAACGTGTCACTGCTTATCCAAGTAGCTTCAGTCTGAACAAACTGGTTGTGGGAACTACTAATCCTACTCCAAAGGTGCTTTTTCAAGAGGCAACTGGACTTTCTGATTTTTCTTTGAAGACATTTTGCTTCTCATCCAAGAAGCTTCTTCAGATCTCTTCTTGCGATGAGAAGCTTCTTGGATGAGAAGTGAAACATCTTCAAAGAAAAACACCAGAAATTCCAGTTGCCTCTTGAAAAAGAACCTTGAGGACAACCATGACCTGGATGACTGAGAATCTCCATAGACCAGGGGTGGGCAACTGTGGCCCCTCTACAACCTGTGTACTTCAATCCCCAGAATTCCTGAGCCAGCATAGCTGGCTGAAGAATTCTGGTATTTGAAGTCCACAGCTCATGAAAGGGCCACAGTTGCCCACCCCTGCCATAGACATTTACTAATCCCACTGCTAACAAAAATTGGTACTTCTCTTTGTCTTACAGCAGCATTTCTCAACCTTAGGAACTTTAAGATGTGGCACTTCAGCCCCTAGAATTCCCCAATCAGTCATGCTGTCTGGGAAATTCTGGGAATTCTGGATGTTCAAATCCAGACAAAGTTGCCAAGGTTGCATAACACTGTCTTAGAAACTTGGATCTACAGCATTCCTAATGCAGTTTTATTTATTTATTTATTTAT
>JAEANM010014005.1:0-13250 GCA_017656035.1 Myanophis thanlyinensis | reverse complement strand
AATAAATAAATAAATGTAAGAAAAACATTAA
This sequence comes from Myanophis thanlyinensis, assembly GCA_017656035.1. Lineage (NCBI taxonomy): Eukaryota > Metazoa > Chordata > Lepidosauria > Squamata > Homalopsidae > Myanophis > Myanophis thanlyinensis. Next base: position 13,219 of record JAEANM010014005.1, on the reverse strand, counting down.
TAAAACAACATTAAAAGAATGCATATAGGTATTGATCATTTTGGCATGAACCTAAAATTTAACAGTCTAAATGCTTTAGTATCATTACTGGTTAAATGTTACAGAAGCAGTAACCTGATATAATATTACATGTAGTCCACATGCTGACAGGAATCGGGATCCGGATTGCCATTACTAGCTGATGCAATTTGTGACTGTGCAAGTCACAAATTGTGACTGTCACAAATTTGTGACAATTTGTGTCAAGTGCAATGTTGACTGCATCGATTCGTGGTAGCAATCCTGGCAGCCTCAATTGCTATCATAACCTAGAGATGTGTGGGTCATTAATGAGAAGTGACGAGATCCTCAGGTAAGGAACTTGAGGTGTCACATTGGGACAGGGAAGTCTTGGGAGGCTCATGCAAATCAAGGAAGGCCAGGGAGAGCTTAGAAGGCCCAGTGCAGGCCTTACAAGAGCCATGGGGAAGGTGGGTGTGCAGGCTGAAGCAATTTACCAGAATGACTTGAGACTTTTCTGGCCAGGTTCCCCATTTACTTTGTTTGTGGGAAGTTGTCAGGAAAAGTCCCAAATGGCAGTCACATGATCTTGGGATATCATAATTTTGAGCTGGACACCCTAGCACCTGGATTGCACTTACTTGATTGTGGGAGGTGCTACAACAGCTGAAACTTCAGTACACTGTTTGTACCTCCATTTTTTTCAGTGCTGCCATAACTTTGAACAGACATTGAACAAAATGGACATAAGCCAAGGAGTGTATTACTATTATTACTATTTTAATAAACAGGAAACATTGTACTTTTTTTAAAGACTTGTATCTAACAAATATGGCAAATTAAAATTATGTATAATGGACAATATAAAAATAAATTGTTCGAGATCCAATGTAATTTGACTGGAACAATGCCTAAAAAGGTTTTGGGTGGCGTGGGGGGACATGGGGAATAGAAAAGTGTAGAGATATATTACATGCTCAATTTATCTAAAACTAGAACCTGGAGAGAAAGGAAAATTTATTTTTTATTTATTTATTTTTATTTAATTTAATTTCTATACCTCCCCCTCTCCCGAAGGACTCGGGGTGGTGTACAGCCGTCTAAAAGAAATACAACGTAGATGACAGTTTTTGTCAGAACCTTTCTGGGTCCATTAGGTGCCTGGGGTGGAACCATTTTATTGGCTCTGCCTCCCTGCAATGAGGGGGTGCGGAATAAAAGTTGAGTCTAAGGAGCGAATGATCTGACCATGACAGGGGCTCTATAGAAACGTCCCCTATACCTAGATCATTCTGCCACTGATCAGAGACAAAAACCAGATCCAAGATGTGACCTCCCGTGTGAGTGGGGTCCTGAATTAATTGGGTCAGACCTATGGCTGTCATAGAAGCCATGAACTCCTGAGCAACAAGGTCGCACCGGCAGAAGGAAGGTTGAAGTCCCCCATGACCATAAGTCTGGGGGTCTCCACCACCAAGCCGGCTATAGCCGCAAGTTCAGGCAGGGCCGACATCACATGACAGGGAGCCAGGTATGAGAGTAGTAGGCCCACCTGGACCCTGGAACCCCACTTCACACAAAGGGATTCACATCTGGTCATCTGAGAAACAGTGACTTCCCTAGGACATAGATCTTCCTTAATAACCACCGCCACCCCTCACCCCTTCCCTGAGCCCTCGGCCGATGAAAAACTCGAAACCCAGGTGGCCATAACTCAACCAGAGGGACACCCCTCTCCAGACCCACCCAGGTCTCGGTAATACCTGCCAGGTCCGCCTCTCCCTCCCGAATCAGATCATTAATGAGGGGGGCTTTATTTCTTACGGACCTGGCATTACACAACATCAGCTGAAGGCCCAGGGATCGACAACACAGACCACTCGGGGAACAGGAAGTAATTTGGGGGTCGTAGCACGTCACCATACGTAACCAATGGGGGCGTACTCCCCGAACCTGATACAGCCCCCTATACCCGCCATAGTTGCCCCTCCCACCCACTCTCCCCTGCAACAACCTCCCCTTCCTTGAACCGAAACCCCCACCCCCAGGACCTCCCCGTCCTTTATTCCTAATAAACACCACAAAAGCAGAGAATGAACTGCTACTGAAAGAGCAAAATAGGAGAATCAACACTCAAGAAATGAAACATCTCACTTTCCCTAAGAAGAATAAGTAAATTTAATGATGGAGAGGTAGTGATTGCAATCTTCTTAACTTATAACTGTATGGATAATACAGACAAATGGGAATATTTTTCCCATTTTCTGTTGTAACGCTGCTCATTTGAAATCACTCGTTCAGAACAGGTAAAATCCTCATTCAATTGGCTACTATATGAAATGACAAAATATGACAGCTAGGTTAGTTGACTTCAAAAAGAGATTGTATCCATTATCTATGAATTAATTATATTAATTATTAAAAGTAGTTTTAATAACAGTTCCATTGTGTCCACTATCAGAAGCATATCAGTCAAGGAAACAAGAAAAGGGTTTTGGCTAGTTCCAAACTCTGTAACTCCATTGTGAACAGAGATCAAACTAGCTTCATTTCTTTTTCTTTGACAGCTATTGACGTACAACTTTGGCTGTTAGGATGTCCTTAAGAGGTAAAATCTCCTTTGAATAAAATTCTGTTCTTAGTAAATTCATGGAAATATCTACATAGTTCCTTGCAACAATATACAAGTAGTTTGCTGTTGCCATTTTGAGAATATTTTTTCAACTTTTTTAATTTAGGTAACAGCACTTAAATCCCCAAATTCTAGCTAATTAAATATAGATGACTGAAACAATAACAAAGAAAATAATTTTTGTTTTCCTCTAATGGGTGTTTATCTTGTTTTTATATTTCAAAAGAGTGGTAAAGAGAATAATTAGGTATTTTATACTTCTGTTATAAAAATATAAATTCCTGGAAAAACATAGCATCAGAATACACTGCTAGCAAGTTCCTTACCAGTTAGAACGAATTAGCATTTGAAGATTTTATGGATTTAAGAGGTAATAATATGTCTTCTTCAAATGGTAGTTTTTACAAAATTGTCTTCTTACCTCTAAGTTCTAAGCAGTTTACTGAGCTCTGAAAAATCTATTTCAGCTGAAAACTACACATTCCCAGTGATCTCCCAGATCATAATAGTATGACATAATTATACAGTTCTTATTATATTAAATTATTAATATTGTACACATTGGGTCTCATAATCTTAGGGACTCAAATAATTTTTATGAAATTAAAACATGTAAGAAGGCTTCATAGGATTAATTCTATACCTGAAATAGCAAACTCTGAACTCACAAACCCTCTATTTGCGTTGTGTCAATTAAATTCAGAAAAAAAATTATTTTGTCTGCTTTTGGAGTCAAATATGTTATATCCTGAAATTTAGACAAAACTCAGGTCCAGAAACTTTGTCTTTTAAATCCTGCTAAACAAGGGTTCTGCTATATGAGGAATTTTTGTACACTGCTCTATCAGATGTTTACAATGCTTATATTTATGCAGTGTTTAATCTCTCCCAGTTGCCAGTTATATGTATAGTTCAGGCCTTCAATAATACATTTTATTTAAAATAGTCTTTTCTGAGAACTAAGATTTACAGTGTAGTACTGTTAGATCCAAGTATTAAGGTTTGTAACGCTTCATTTTTCAAATAATCTTTCAAGTTTCAAATTATGAACTTTGTTTCAGGATTCAGTCTATAGATATTCTTCAATGATCTTGTTCATGTATGTTCAGTTGGTTTAATATTATTTTGGTCTTTGCTTAGTGCAACATCTCATCTAGCAAGCTTTTACAAGTCTCAGTAGACTTCTTAATAATTCTAGAATCTCTTCTTAATAATTAACAATATGACATCTTAATAATTCCATAATTATTCTGATAACATCTGTGATAGGCAAGCAAAAGCATTTCTGTTTAGACAGGCTTTTGACCCAGCATGTTTTTCCTCCTGAAATATGATATATAAATAATATATTTTATTAATATATACTCTTTATTGTATTTTATTCTTGCAACAAATGTACAGATTAATCATAAACTTGAAATGCAAATTACAGTGTTTACCTGTCGGGCAGTGACCTGTTGTAAAGCATTCTGGCACTTGGTAAAGCAGGGATCTTTCATAATTATCATAATTACAGGCATTTGTTTATCTATAAGAGCCAATGGTCCATGCTTCAGTTCCCCAGCCAGGATGCCTTCAGAATGCATATATGTAATCTCTTTGATTTTCTGCAAAGCAAATGAAAGAAGATCACTAAAGACAAAATAAAAATACATTGTTACTGATAACAGTTAAACAGTTAAATGACCCAAAAGTAAGAACCCCAAAGCTGCATTTTGCATGCCCAAATTTTAATTAGTGATCATTGCTATGATATGCAATTTTTGGAAATGCCTAGGGTACTATACATTCTAATTCTTAAATGCAAGCTAACATCAAATATGTGTTGAGTCTAAGATGAATCCCAAGTAATAACCATCAATTAAAACATTAATCATGTACCCTTTCAGTATACTTTAAAATTCTATGGATTTCTCTCTGTAAATTTCAGTTTAAGGAACAGATGTTGCAAAGCATCAATAGTTTTGTAAAATTTGGGTGTATAAGTGAACACATAATTCCTGATCTGAAAGACATATCAATCTTTTTACTTTCTCCAAAGTAAGGCACTATTTACAAATATGTTTTACATATATCTATAAGTTAGTTGTACTTTTGAGGAACTCGAAATTAAGGATTCATACCAGTGCCCCTTCCAAGCAAGTGGCATAATTATATCCACGACCCATAACCAAAAGCGATCGTTGTTTATATAGTTCAAGCGCCAGATCATGTATTTTCTCATCCAAAGACAGTACTTCTTTAATCATCTCTGCCAACAAATTAAAACTGAAAATTAATTTCATTCTTGCAATACTATCAAATTTCAAAATACTTCAAAATATTAAAATTGCAGATTTAAACACTACATCAATTAATTCTTCTGCTTTACAGTATAAAACATACTATTTTACTTTTTGATAGCACCTAATATCTTTCATGAAATTTTACAGGGATACTAGTTTCAACAGTTCTTTATCCTGAACCCCTGAAGAGTTTTTAACCTTCACTAAAGACTCACATTATAGAGAGAGAAAAGGAGAAAGAGAGATTAATTTAAAAAGCAGAGCTCTTAGCTTAATGTACACAAGTGTAAATTTGCCCATCTATTAACAGTACGGCACACATTTACTTCAAAGCACAATTCTATTTTATAAGACTGAAGTCCAATTTTGTTTTCTTATCTTTTTCTCAACAGAGAAATTAAAGTGCAAGCAAATAATAAGAATCCTATACCTCTCAAATACCTTTTGAAATACCTTTTAAAATTACAAAAGCGAAAATTGGTTTACAGGTTCCTGACAATTTTTTTTCCTTTTCACAACATACTTTAATTGCCCATAGGAACATACCAGGTAATGACTTTAAACTACTTATGATCTCCTGTCTTCTTTTTTGCAAGGATATCCTGTCTTCTGACATCATCAGACCAAACATCACAAGAGAAATGAACTGGCTGGTATAAGCCTGAAGATTTAAAAAAAAAAATCCTTTATTTGGTTGTATAGTGTATGATCCTAAGACTATCTATTAGCATCTGCTTTGGTGAAACAAGAAGAACCACAGTATAACACATCTATGGGTATCAGATCCAGTCACTCATATCCATAGGTAAACTGCAGAAGGGATGCTTTGAAATCCTGGACAGTCTCTATAGTATAGATAGTATTAGTATACTGTAGATATTATTAACAGTTTCTTGCAACACAATGCTTTCTTAATAAGGAAGATACTTTACTGCTGCTCTAGGCAATACCAAGGCTATGATTTGATCCAAAAGAGAAGAAGGTCAATTACAAAAAAAGAAACTTACCTTTGTACTTGCAACGCCAATTTCAGGTCCTGCATTGATATGTACACCACAATCTGTATCCCTGGATATTGAACTTCCTACTGTGTTTGTAATGCCAACAGTCAAAGCTCGACGATTCTTACAATACCGTAAAGCCATCAAGGTATCAGCAGTTTCTCCTTTAACATATTATGACAATGGAATTATTACTTAGATTATGATACTGAACAACTTTCCTGTTTGTGAACTTGCCAAAGTTTTATGTTTCTTGTTTTGGCTGTTTTGGATAGAAAGTGAGAATTATCCTCAAAATCTTTAAAAATGATTGCCATTCATCTGTTTAGCTTTAGTAGGAGATAAAATATCATGGAGTATTCCTCAAGTCAGGAGAAGATTTGTGTTTTAGAGTGCAAAATCAAATCTTAAATTGGCCCCAGAAATAAGAGTAATATTTTCTTTAAAATACAGGCATAGGAATCCTTTTTTTTGAAAAGCTTACATTTCAAAACTGATGGATGCAGTTTCCACACTCAGTGGAAAGCCCATTACATCAATAATAAGAATCTAAGTGAATTATAGTATTATAGTATAGTTTTATAGTATTAATTATAGTATTATAGTAGTAGTATAGTATAGCAAGATCTTCCTCTTGCATATAATGTAAATACGATTAAAAGCTTGCAATCAGAAATCTTGGCATTAATTAAGGTATAGTTTATATATACCAAAAAGCACATTTGTCAAATTCCCAATATTTCCCAAATTGAAGTGTAAGGCAATTTACCTGACTGGCTGATAAAAAAGCACACATCATCTCGAAATACAGGGGTATTCCGATCCAGAAAATCACTAGCCAGTTCCACCATGACAGGTAGCTCAGTCAGTTCTTCCAATACTTGTCGTGTCTGAATAAAAATAAAAACAATACATCTGGCTTTAATTCTTCTTTTACATGTGAGATTTAGCATATTAGCTGACTTAAGCAAAATTAATCAGTTTTATAGGAATAATGCAAATTATTGCTTTAATGCACGCTAAAAGCTTCAATGTAAAACAGACAGAGTCCAGATTGGCAAAGGAGTGAGATAAGCTTGTATACATTCTGCTTATTTATTCAACCTATATGTTGAATATATTCCTCAGGTTATGACAGCAATTGGGATCATTAGTCAAAAAATACAGCACAGACCAGCATTTGATAGAACAGCCCTGAAGGCATTACATGTCCAGGATGTACAAAGATCAGAATCATGCAGATATTTAACAGTTTGTGGAAACTTTGCATTTTGAAGAAGCAGGATGGTAAGAGTTTCAACACTTTTGAACTTTAATGGTGGAGCAGACTCCTGAAAATACCACGGGTAGCCAAGAAAACATCATCATATTTGTGACACGTTATGCAATTGTTCTCTGGCGAAGTTTACAATAAAGGTTCCTTGGTGCATTCTGAGCTTGGTTATTTTCTTGCAGATGTTTCCTTATCCAAACTTCAGCACTAGACTAGTCTAGATGTTATCTAGTTTAGGTAATGAAACATTCTCCAAGAAAACAACCAAGCCCAGAGAGCACCAAGACCACTAACTTCAACACTGAGCTACAAATAGTCTCCTTTATGAAGTTTACAATGCTGGAAAAGAAGGAATGAAAGAGGAAGAGGATAACAAATAACAAGTGGATGGATTCAATTGCACTGGTGATAGAATTATGTACTATTGGAAGATCTGAAGGACCAAGCTGGAATCAACATCAACCTAATCAAAGAGATTCATAGTTTTATGATTAATATCAGTCCAAAAGGCTTGCTCTTTAAAACATAGAAAACTCCTATAAACATACTTTGAAGAAGTTATTTTACACATGTTTTCATATGTTGAAATATTTTAAACTTACAGCCACAGCAGCATGGTAACTGGTTCCACATCCAATAATTATTAATCGACGGCATCTTCTGATTTCTTTCAAGTGATCTTTTAAGCCACCTAAAAGAACTGTAATTTCCACAAAACAGAAATGATACAAAGATTTTAGTTCTGGGAAAATTCCTATCAGATATGAATGGTGACATTAAGGGCGATTAGAATTTTCCTTGTGTTTACCTTTGTTGGTTTCAAAGTTCACCCGTCCTCTCATAGTATTGAAAACAGATTCTGGTTGTTCAAATATTTCCTTCTGCATGAAAGCACTGAAATTCCCTGTTGTTGTCATTTGAATAAAAAGGGTTTGTTAATGTTACTATTTAATCAAGGATGATATTTACAGCAAAATAACTTGGGACTGAATCACAAGCTTTACTTGGTTAAATTGCTTACACTTGGTTAAAGGAATGTCTATTCCCATATAATGTGACCATGATGAAAGTCTTCCTAGGGTCCTTTTTGGCTATTATATTATCAAACAAAGTATGTACTTCCAAGGATTAGATTTTTACTAACATTTAATTTTCAGGACTAGTTAAAGAGATTTTTTTCCCATTAATAATGGGATCTGTAGTAATGGGATCTGATTGAAAATCTTTTAAAACTCAGACTTACTTAATAGAGCCTGAAATTTTCATTATATATCATGACAGTTGTAAGGAGATATTGATGTGACCATTTTATGATATATATTTTGTGGCAGTCATAAATGCCAGTTTACAGCAAAAAAAAGTGATAAATCATGGACATATGACTGTAGGACATTGCAAACAGTCCTAAATACAGGTGAGTTACTGAACACCTAAAATACAATCATTCTGCAGTGGGGGAGGGGTCTGTTGAAACTTCAAATTCAGATCATAAGTACCTTTTGGAGGATTTGTACTTTCACTGCAGACTCACTAAGTGACTGATCATAAGTCAAGGACTATATACTCTTACCAGGGTTTACCTCATTTTATGGCATTTCAAATACGGTAGATATTTATATTTAGACATGAGTTTGTATATATAAAAAAGGTCTGATAAAATACTGTACCACTTTTTTTAAGTTTTATAATAGCAATACATAGATTACATTGATGATCCTATAAATCTCCAATGCTAGATCTGTAGAATGTAAATGGTTTCAATGTTTATTTGGTTATATTTATATACTATTCAACCCCAACAATTCCAGATGATATACAGAAGCCTTAATAACTTTATGATCAATATTAACATGAAACAGTACCTAATCAAGGGTGTCAAACTCACAGCCCACGGGCCAGATGCATCATGCACAGGCCACGCCCACGGGAAAAAAGGGAAAGGAGAAAAACATGTGACATCGCCATGATGACGATGGGGTTTTACACCCCCGACCTAGACAGTCTTCCAGAACAACTCCCTATGGAAGAATGTCCATGAAAAATCTTTCAAGCCCTTCCAAAAATGGGAAAGAAAAGTGTAATTCCAAAAGGAGTGAATTCTATAATTGGGGCTATCTCCCAAAAGTCCATCCTTCAACTTCTTACATCCTCCTCATGTAGATGAAATCCTTAACAGACCTGTTCTAGACACGTTGGGCAGAATTATGTTGTAGATGCAAAGTGTCAACTTATTATTATTTATTTCTTAAATTTATTTGCCATGTATCTCACTGTGAGGCTATAGGACTTATAGGACTTCCAATACTTTCTCCCATCACTCAGTTCTTTTTTTGTGGCTAAGTCTGTCTCTGAAGTCAAATAGAAAAAGATCAAGTATACTGGGAATGATACTGGGAAAGCTTTTTCTGCTGGGCTTACCCTTCATGATCTGCTGTAGCTCCATTTGCAAAGTTTGTATGGCTCGAGATGGGTCGTCAGTAGCAGCACGTTTTAGCCGATGAATGGAAAGCTTTCCATCAGCCACTGCTGCGATGTCATCATCTTCCAGAAAAATAACTCGGTTGGTGTGCTCAATTATGGCACTGCAAATAATAATAAAAATAAAAATAATAAAAATAAATCCAGATAAGGTGTGAACTTTCAAGTGCAACAAGTGAAACTTTCAAGTGTTTTGTGTACATAAGAACTATAAATAACCAGAAGCATGAATTATGCATCATCCAGTTCTTGATTGCAGCACATGCATGTCAGGTCATAAATAATCCGCCCAATTTAAAGAATCTGGAGTCTGCATAAAGCTACTAGGAACAGTTTGTATTCTTTGTTTATCATGATATTGTTGACATTTCCCACATCCCAAACTGTACTATATATGACCATGCTGAACATACTTCTATGAATTACCATTTAGATTCAGAACCAAAGGCTATTTCTCCTTGGATATGAGCCAGGACCAGTTCACCAGTTTTTCCAGAATTATTTTGCACACTGGCTAAGAATCAGGATCTAGAACAGCTTTAAAAAGTGTCTGACAAACTCAATTGGCTTGAAGTAAGGACCCCTCCTCAAACAATAAAATACCCTCATCACCCAGAAGAGTGAGAATTGCTGCTCAGTAGGTTTCTCCAGTTCTCTGCATTTGCACCCAGACAGGAAAGGTCAACAACTGGAGAAAATTACTGAAGCAGCTGAGTTCAGCCTCACAGAATTTGCAGCTGTTTTATTGTTTTCACTTGGGCTTGCATGCTTTGTACAATCCTGCTAAAGCTACACATCATTATGTCCGTTACCTTGCATCCGAAGCAAAGAAAAATTCAACTGCTTTGTCACCCACAGCATGAAGGCAAGTTGAACTGTCCAGTCTTTTCATTTGAGTTTTGCATATGTTCTTTACGTTTTCTATATTACCTATCAATGAAAAAGCATGCATATGTAACATCTTTAAATCAGCGAGTACCCAAATTCATCAGAGTTGAAATCAAATTATTGAACTTCATGAATTATACCAGAATCATTAGTACGTCATTAAAAATGACTAAGAAAATGAGGCAAGAATGTTATGTATACATACCATTTTAATTTCAATATATAAATATAAAATTTGGCAGAATTTTGAAGTAAGGTGCTTTTTTAATATAGTTAATATTTTTAGTACCATGAATTTGTAGCTAATGGATTGATAAGAAAGAATTCTGGCCAATATAATCAGTTCCCTCTCACCCACAACCCATAACCCTCCCAAAATACAGGGATGGTGATAGTACTGTAAATAACTTACATGTTCGATATAAAATGGGAATCTGTTCTGTGGAGAGCTTAGATTCACTACGAACTCCAATAAGTAGAGGACTCCCCCTCCTGACAAGTGATAAAACAACATTGAAAGGGGTTGTGTTCATTTTAAGCAATACATTCAGATATTTTTGCTTCAATGAAGGATTTAAATCTTGGGTGTAAGGTCTGTGCTGATATCTATTTATCAAGCATCATAGCCCAATTTATAGTTTTATAAAACACTGGAAGTTTTTAAGAGACTGGATAACCATTTGTCTGAAATGGTGTAGGATTTCCTGCCTAAGCAGTGGGTTGGACTAGAAGACCTCCAAGGTCCCTTCTAACTCTGTTATCCTGTTCTATTTACTTACCTGGTAGCAACAGCTTCCCCTGGATAATGGATACTTTTGAATACCAGAGCGAATGCACCTTCCTACATAAGAGGAACATTAATATTAAAAAAGTAATGGATGAAATGCATATTGAAATTATCTAAAGAATGAGTAAGATAATAATCAAAATTCCCTTTTCATCTTTTGTGATCCCTAATAAAGGAGTGTGGGTGGATGGATGGATGGATGGATGGATGGACGGACGGACAGACAGACAGACAATTAGCAAATACATTCACTGATGACAATGTTGATATATACCTAGGGGGACGATCCCAACTAACTCCATCAGATATGTTTCTAATGATGAATAAATTAGCTTCCTGACTATCAGTGGGAAGACTTGTATTTTTAATCCATGTCCAGCTGTAAAATCCATATATTGAGCTTTATTGAGTGATTATTTACAGGCTGCGGTTTGACCCTTGATATCAGATTGATAATTCTAAAGGAAAACAACTACAGATTCTAGGAATGCATCTTGATTTCATTTGGGTTTACGTCTCCTTTTTTACCTATGCTCTAGACAAGTAGAAAGATGCTTTTGGGAAAAACAAAATATAGCAAGGCATTTTGAAAGGATCGTCTCTTTTTAAAACACACCCAACAACCTCATTTGGTTAAACTTGGTAGGTGAAGGATAATTCAATATTATGTAAACATTACTGATGTTAGGGAATTAAAAGAATCTCCCACTCACCAGCTGCTGAATGACTCTCTCAACCAAGACAGAAAAACTCACATCTTCAGTTTCTTTATTATCATAGACATATTTGATCAGTTTTGGAATTGTTTCAGTATCTGTTTCAGATTCAAATTCATAACCTTTGGTCTCCTGGAATGTTTTAAACAAAATGTTAGATCTGAGCGTCTTACCTCAGGCTGTTTTCATTCATATGCAATAGCGTCAAGGGACATTTAATGCCTTGATCATACTGCTCTAGTTCCCACTCCCCAGTATGATCACATTCGCAAGTTAGATTTTATTTATTTAGATTTTATTTATTAGGACTTTATTAAACATGCCATGGAAACAGCATGAAAATAACATTGCCTCATAACAATATAGAATCACAAGATTAATTCCTGCCAGAAACAACATTGTGTTATACTTTAGGTCAGTGTTAGCCATTTTAACATCTACCCATTTTAACATCTGGATTGGGGGCTTCTGGGATCTGAACCCCACACATCTTAAAGTTGCCAAGGTTCAGAAATGATGCTCTAGCCGATATCCATACTGCCCCATGCTGGGATCACATAGGAAGGGAGAGGAAAAGGCTGTAGACAAACCACTACCTTTGTTAGGGGGCACTGAATCTGGAACTCGTCATCTGGTGTTAAATATAATGGTAGGCAAGGACAGATCTCGCCAAAGACCAAAGTTTTACTTCTACATATAAAAATAACTGTCACACAGTTTGAAGTGACACAATTTTACTATATGCATTAGGTATAATATTTTGGGACATCTTTTACCACCCTGACTTAGAGTAGCACACTGCAGCTGTTCTGTGCTATATCAAAAACTGCACAAATACTGTTACTGTGGAAAAAGTATTAGGATCTACCCCAATCAGATTATTAAGGAAGTCCAGCACCTTCTGCATGACAGGACCAATGCAATAGGGAAAAGCTTGACTTACAATTCCTCATGAATAAGGAAGTGTTTAAGTTAACATAGGAATTGTATCAGACCCTTCAGTGAAATCAGCTTCCCAGATTCTCTTTTTTTTTCTACCACAGAGAGGAAAAAAGAAAAAGTTTTCTTTTGGGACTTTTCTTCTGCTAGTAACTAGTTCGGCGGGCCGGATTAAAAAGCCCAACAGGCCGGATGTGGCCCACGGGCTGTAGTTTGCCCA
>JAEANM010014004.1:0-14178 GCA_017656035.1 Myanophis thanlyinensis | reverse complement strand
ATAAATAAATAAATAAATAAATAGGTCTTCCCTAAATGATGCCCTTCAGAGCTTTGGGACCAAGAATTCCTGTTGTGCTGGACTAGTTGGGATTTGGGGAGTTACAGTTGTAATTAAATTGAATTTGCATGGTATAATTAATCATTGTTCTGTGAACAAATAATCCTGTCTTTCTTTGGACTATAATCTTTGGAGAAGGACCATGACCGGAATTAGGAAAAAAAAAGTTCTACTAGGCTTGGAATTTAAAAATGGTTTTAATGTTGCTATCAAACAGAATAAAATATACCGAGTCATTACTACTCTGAAGTTTTCCCTGTGACAGTTCTTCTAGGCATGCTTCCAAGACCAAAGATAGCATTGAAAATTACAGGCTCTTCCTACATAGCAGCTTTTTTTCTTTGCGACATCCAGGCTCCACATTCACTTTTGCCTTGGGCATGAAGCCAGCTCGGTGACCTTGGGCCAGTCACTTTCTCTCAGCTCTAGGAATTGGGCAATGGCAAACCACTTTTGAAAACCTTCCCAAGAAACCTGAAGTGACATGTCCAGGCAGTTTCCAAGAATTGGGCACAATTGAATGAAAAACCCCAAAACCAGACAATATGAATGTCGGACAGTACCCTACTGTTCTAGAAGGGGTGCGCTCTTCCCAGAATTGTGGGTACTCGTTGATCCATCATTACATTGAGGAACACCAATGTCCTCATTATTTAGAAATGCTTTTAGTCAGCTTCAATTGATAAACCTCTTTGTAGAAGTAGATAGCTGAGCTAAAGTTATGTACAAGCTGGTAGCCTCCTGTTTGGATCACTGCTGATTCTTACATTACAGAAATTGCCTTTGATAGCTGGCATTAGACAAGCAAAGAAATAAATAAATGTATTACAACATCCTTTTAAAATTGAGATTTTATATTACTTTATTTGTTTTGGGCCTGGTGGCAAGTATTATAATACGACTTTTTTCTGCAACAGTAGCCAGATATTTTCTGGCCTTGTGATCAGAAGCCAGTGGTAGAGCCACTGGCAATAGATAATGGTTTCAGCATTTGCATCAGTAAGCACATTTCACAATCCCTTTGAACTATTCTACCATTCATTCACTCTAGGAAATTGTTGCAGCTGTTTCAGCCACACACTGAATTTATTTGCAAAACTTTTTATAATACATCAAAAGGCATCTATGGTCTCTTATATTCAGCGCATCTCCTTTTTTTTCTTTTCTGGCAAAAGTCTTCATGAAAAAAAAGATTTCTCCCATCTCTGATTTTCCTCTATAAACACAATCTCTCTCTCTCTCTTTTTTTAAGCTGCAGAATAAATGCTTTGAAGAACTTGTTATATGACAAGTTTCAGCCTCAGGTCAATTTAGCACAAAGCTTTCAGCCTCCAAAAGAAAAAAAAAAACATAATATTCTCAGTGAAAATGGGAATTAAATCTCATCACCCAAGCGACTGAGTCATACTGCTAATAAATAAGACATAGATAAAGGCAGTCTTCCTTAACCCGGTGTCCTTCAGAGGTTTTGGGCTTCAGTTTTAGCTGCCTTTTTTAGCTAAGGATATTATTGATGGGTTGCAAATAGCTACATAACTATTAAATGGGAACCAAAGGGCCACAGTGTCTATGGAGAGTCTCAGTCAGCCAGGCTGTGCTTGTTCCAAAGGTGCTTTTTCAAGAGGCAACTTGACTTTCTGGTTTTTCTCTGAAGACATTTCACTTCTTATCCCAGAAGCTTCTTCAGTCCCTTTGGGATAAAAGGGCCATGTTTTTCTGTGCCTCTTTCCTGCCACCTAGTGATAATTTGGATTTCTGCAGCCTATTTCATGCTTTCCCAATGTTTGCTGACCAACTCATAGAGATGAATCTGAGCGCTTTCTCTCAGCTAATGCACAGATATGCTGCTTACAAATGAGAGGGAGAAGAAACCAGCAGCTGGGTGGAAGGTATATTACTCTACAGCCAACTGAGATACACAGTTGTTAATAAAGCAATCCTAACCTCAGAACCTGCCTGATAGGGTAGTGGAGTATAGAGACAGCCTTGAAAAAAACAGGTGGCACCATTACAAAAACATCATCTCTGAAAAAGAGGAGTGAGAAAGAAAGTGAAAATTAGCCCACCTTCATTCTTTTGGTATAGTGGAAAGATGCTGGTTTAGAAACCAGGGGGCAGTGAATTCTAATCTTGGCTTAAGGATGAAAAGCACTGGGTGACTTTGGACCAGGCACTCTCTCTCAGCCTAACCTACCTCATAGGGTTGTTGCAAGGAAGTTAGGAGGAAGAAGGGGTATTAGGTATGTTGTCCATTGTGAGTTATCTATAAGTAGTAAATATAACATTTTAAAAAATCTAAATAATAACTAAAATAAATAAAAGGGAAACTATCAGATTTCAAGATTCTGTTATTAACATTATTCCACCAGAAATTAGATTGGTCCCCATTCCAGTGAGTTCATTCTTCTAGGAGAGGGGTGGGTGCTTACTTTCTACAATTGGTGTGTTGGAAGAAATTTCCCCGGTTCATTCCCAGCTGGGATATACCACAGACACTGAGAAGACATGGATGCAGAAGCCAGCTGCCAGAAAGTGGAATTATTTTAATGTAGGAAGGCAAGAAGCAAAAAGTGACACATTTTGAGTATTCCTGGCTTGCAAGCAGATTAGGGATGGTAAATACATGCCTTCTTATACTTTATTTTCCTTTGAAGCTCCTACAGATCCATGGGTTTTTTTGAGTTCCTCTAATTAAAATGATTGCTCTGGATCCTGTCTTCTTGCCTTAATGGGTTAATCCTGTCCCAGGACCTTTGTCTTTTCTATCCTGGGGGTTAGTCTTTCAGGGGGCAGGAAAAAGGGAATTCTGGTTTTTGCCTTGGTAAGTTGTTTTTAGCCTGATTCCTTAAGTATTTTCAGGATTTGCTTTGTTATTTCTAGTAATAGCTTTTGGCAGTCTGCCTAGACTTGCAATTATCTCCAGAATGCTTAGCTCAGGGTTTTTCTCTCTTTAAGGAAAGCTTTTATTTTTTGCACTGTTTTAGGGGTTCCTGGCATTGTCCTTTTGGGGTGTATTTCCCATAGGTGCCATATTACTAAGCCATATTATCTAAAACTAAACAAATTGGGAGGAGGATCCACTTATTATCAGTGAGCAATCATGCGCCTTGGTCATTCCAAAGCAATGCAAGTGACTACTGTCCCAAAGGTGCTTTTTCAAGAGGCAACTGGACTTTCTGGTTTCCAGAAAGTCCAGTTGCCTCTTGAAAAAAGCACCATTGGGACAACCATGACCTGGATGACTGAAGATCCCTATGCTCAGTGAACTAACAAAGCACTGTTTCCCGCCCAGGAGAAGCAATCATTAGATCCATTTGCACCACTTAAAGATACCAGCTGGTCTCACTCACTCATAAGATATCCTAAGGAAATCATCCAGATTTAAGGAAAGATCACATACCTCCAGAAAGTCCGTAAAAAAAATCAAACAGAGTGCCAAACTTGAGTGCAATCCTGCCTCTCAGACATTTCTTCTATGGCTATGCCAACCCTTCTGTAAATGACTGTTCCAGACATATTGGAAGTACACCCCAAAAGCACAGGAATCACTAAAAGCAGAGTAAAAAGCTTAAAACAACCCTTCCCCTTTAAGAAAGTCAAGCCCCAGGAATAAAAGGGGGAAACCACAAAGGGGGAAAAAAACTTGGGAGAAGCTCAGGCTCCAGCAAGTTGGGTGTACTGCTAAGAACCATTAAGGCTGTTACAATGTAACAAGGCTTAACTCAGTGGCAGTTTCTGAAAATACTTAAAGCAGGGCAATAAATGTAAGGATTAGGTTAGAAACAACACACAGGCACATCAGAAGGTTTCCTTCATGCCTTCCTGGAAGGATTAGCTCTGTAAAGTGGGAGAAATCTTTCTTCCAACAACCAGTTCTCTGAACTGTTCAAAAAAATTAACAAATGGTTTTCCCAAACAAGTGCAAACCAGATAAATACCACTACTGCCCCACTCTCTTTCATGAGGCCCTGAAGATGTGATTTTGTCAGAGGGCCTGGGGAACCAAGTGTGGGATGGATCCCATTAAATGGTTGATTTCGGTGTATGTTGTCACCGAAGGAGGCTTTGGGGTTATTTTATTATTATTATTATTTACTTTTTATTATTTTTATTTTTCCTACATTGTGTTTTTATTATCTGTAAGCTGCCTAGAGTCACTGTGAGTGAGTAGCCAGCTATAAATTATCTAAAATAAAATAAAAAGTTTTATAAAGTGAATCTGTTGGATAAGGGTTAAAATATGTTTCTGGTAGCTGTTAATGAGATTTCTTTTTGACCAGGATTGTATGATGAGACCATAAAGATTTGTTTATAAGTGGGGAGAGATTTCTTCTGCTTTATTTCTTAGAGAAAGTGATAAGTTTGGATTATCACATTGAATTTTTTATTAAGATTAACTTTTATATATTAATACCATATTTCTAGTAGTTCTTAAAAGACATTTGCTAATTAGGATCAAAGGATATGTTTTTTTTAATTTAATGATTGATAAGGGATGAGAATTATTGATATGGGAATAAGAAGGGGAGGGTTAGTGGAAACACTAGGAAAGGAAAGGAATCCCTTTGGATTAGTTGTAGCTAACTCCAGGATCCTATGCTCATCTCTGTTTCAAGCCAGACTTCTCCAAAGTCATTTCCATGGTCATGTGGCCACCATGATATGATGTCATGGAGAGCTGAAGTACTAGACAAGGTATTAAATTATCCAGATTGCTTATATTGTCTGTCGAGATGGGGAAATCATCTTTTATATTTCTTCTTTTTCTGTTCTTTTAATTTTTCTTTACTTTTTATATTTTTTTTATTTTTTGTAAACTTTAATAAAATTATTATTAGATAGACAATTAGCTGAGCCTGCGGAGGAAAAGATGGAAAAATATGTATTTTGAAGGGCTCTAATAACATCTTCTTGCTGAAAATACTTCAAAAAGGGCCCCTTAATAAAAACATTTCAAGAAATCTATTGATTTCTTTTCCCCACTGGGGTGCTTTTCTGTCTCAACCAAGGTTCATGCCTCTCAGAGGAAAGCATACTTTTAATACAATACTTGATAGTGTTGTGAAACAGCATCGCTGTTCCACTTTACAGTGGAAATTAACTTGTGCTACAAAACTGTAGGATATATATTTAAAAAAATAGGTTAGAAATATTGTACGTGTTCCTAATAACACAATCTACTTAGTATCTATGTGATTGCCTTTGGTACTACATTTCTGGAGGCAACACCCAGCAGTATCCTAATTTGGAAGTTACCATTGCGTGGATAACTCTGCTGAAATCATCTCTGTTATAAAAACCTCAAGATAATCTTCCTCACATGGTAAGTGTTACACCAATCAATAAAATAAAGCATGCTGAGTTTTAAATGCTACTAGACTCTTGATTCAGTTCCAATTCTTGATTTGTGCCAGATTTCTTCTTTCGGGCAAATAATACTTCTAACTTCTATTCTGAACTAACTCAGAAGCAGTTGGGAATGTGGGGATATATCAAAGGGGGAAAAAGTGATGGATGAAAGCAATGTCACACCACGTGATGCTCAGTCTGCCTTTGTTATATAGGTGTGTTGTGATTTTGCATACTGTACAAAAGGGGTGTAGCCTGTAGCACAACAATGCAATGGCCATTCTTGCCATTTTGACCAAGTGCTGGGTCTTCTGGACACTTGTTTCAAGCTCTTACTCTGCTTTTTTTGAGTTCTGCCTGAGCCCAACATAACCCTGACTTGTTGAATGGTCAGTTATAGTTCTAAAGTGCTTCTTCCTGGTGCTTAGAAACAGTGGTGGAATTCAAATTTTTTTTACTACTGGTTCTGTGGGCGTGGCTTGGTGGGCATGGCTGGGGTGTGTGTCATGTGACTGGGTGGGCAGTTTCTGTAAGCAGGGCAATAAAGATTAGGCTAGAAATAACACCAGAATGTTTTTTTCCTGCCTTCCTGACAGGATTAACCCTGGAAAGTAGAAAAACCCAAAAGGAGATTTCTTCTAACAACCGGTTCTCTGAACTGCTTAGAAAATTTACTACCGGTTCTAGCGAACCTTCTAGAACTTGCTGAATTTCACCTCTGCTTAGAAACCAATACAAAGCAAAGTAAATGTTGTAGGAAAATATTGCACTATAAGATATCTTCACCAGGGGTGGAATCCTACCGGTTTTGCTACCAGTTCGGTGTGCACGCATGCACGCCAAACGCACTGCAGCGTGGCTCTTTAAACCTCTTTTACAGGGACCAGAGGCAGACGGATCATCAGGAAGGCTCCGTAGATGTGGCAAAGAGCTGATTAAGGTAAGAAACAAAAAAAAAACCAAAGCTCGTATAAGGAAGTATAAGGTCACGGGCGGGTGGGCGGGGCCAATTTCAAATTGCCACTACCGGTTCGGGCGATGTGGTGCGATCCGGCTGAATTTCACCACTGATCTTAATGTAACCTATAAGGAGGACAACTCTAAGAGAGGCACTGCTGATATGATGGTATTAACAAAGAAGACCATGACATCAAGCATCTTTCAAATACCTTCTTCCTGAGAATACCCAGAAGACGTAGTCCTCAACCTATGACCACAACTGAGCCCCAAAATTGTGTCGCTAAGTGAGAAATTGGTTAAGTGAGTTTTGCCCCCGTTTTACAATTTTTCTTACCACATTTGTTAAGTGAATCACTGCAGTTGTGAAGTTTGTAATATGGTTGTTAAGTGAATCTGGTTTTCCCATTGACTTCACTTGTCAGATGGTCACAAAAGGGGATCCTATGACCTTGGGACACTACAACTATCATCAATATGAACCAGCTGTCAAACACCCAAGTGTAAATCACGCAACCGTGGGATGCCGCAATGGTCGTAAGTGTGAAAAATGGTCATAAGTCACTTTTTTCAGTGCCATTGTAATTTCAAACGGTCACTAAATGAAATGTTGTAAGTCAAGGACCACCTGTACCATCTTCACAGACAAACATATCTGAGTGCATATTCTGTCTGGATATATTCAATTTCACTGCACACATGTTGTGCATTGACAATAAAGGATTACATTGAATTGAATATTCACACACATTATGCTTTTCTCTTTCCCTTCCCCTCAGGTCAGTCACTGCATATGGCAGCTGAGGAATTCCATCAGTCATATTAAAGCTCATGTTCTGTGCATGAGATAATTGTGAGTCCAAAAATGTATAGGCAACCATTCCTAATTAAGGTGATGTTAGAAAATGGGTTATGATTGCACATGTTCCTGACATTACAATCAGATAAATTATTGCTAACTAAAATTCATCATGCTACCTCTCAGCTTTGCTAAAAATATTCTCTTTATTACTTCTATTGTGAACACAGTTTCAAATCGCTGTCTGATGAGAAGGAAACTAAGAGATAAAGAGACAGCTCAGCAGGAAGTTCGAGTTTCATCAAGCATGTTTCAATATCTGCAAAGACTTGCCATAATCTTGTTTTTACCACCCGCCCACCTACCCACCCTTGAATACCCCAAACTAAACAGTGGCATATCTTCAGCTAAATGCTGATATGGATATCCATCAATTGACACCAAAACTTCATGCAGAAAAGTGGTTTCAGTCCATGATGGATAGGAGAATGAATCACCCTGACCAGACCCCTCCCTGCCATGCCTTGAGGGAACTCTTCAATTCTGCAAATGAGTCTTCTTTCCAGGCACCACAAGCAACAGACCATTCATGAACTTGACTAGCAGCGCCCAGAAATTTGAAATCCTGTGTCAGCCAGTTGTCTAGTTGCTCAGATGGAGGCCTTCGCCCAAGGCCCACAGTTTAGCTTGATTGATTCCATAAAGCTGATGCCATTTCAGCAGACTGCTTTTTGATCGCTTCCTAAAGCACTTGCTGAGACTTGCTAGTAACCCATACACAATTTTTTTTCATCTCAGATTACAGCAAGCACATTGCCTACACTAAACAATTTGAAACTATGACCTACAAGCAAGAAGGAATTGCAATATCCTCCATGTGGAACCTCATCTACCATTGTCGGATGGGAGTAGGCAGTCAAGGAGCATGTTGTGAACTAAAAGCTGTTGTGGTTCAACATCAAAGTAAGGAAGGGAAGACATGAGGCTTAAACCTTTCTAATCAGCAGCCACAGATTCTGAACAGAACAGAACAGAAAAGAACAGAACATCTTCTAGTGCAACCTCCTGTTCAAGAAGGAGACCCTAAACTATTGTGGCACATACATACATACATACATACATACATACATACATGTTTACATATACATATCCCCCGTATTGTATGTAGAAATAACTCAAGACAGCAAACATACCTAAAAGAGATCCAAATTTGCTTTCTTTGGCCCAGCAAAGCAGTTCCCCTCAACTCCGTGAAAGGGAACAACTGCACTGGGCCACAGAAAGGAAGCTCAGATCAAAGAAAGGAAAAAGAAAGGAGGAAGAAAGAGAAAAGAAACCCAGATCAGATTAGAGGCCTACAGGCTAAAACATAAAGAACTGTTACAAGAATTGGGTATGGCTAGTCTATTTATTTATTATTTTATTTGACTTCTCTACCGCCTCCCTCCCGAAGGACTCGAGGCGGTGTACAGCCTTTTAAAAAACACAAATACATAACAGTTTAGAAACAAAATTAAGATTTAAAATAAGTGTGGTGGCTGGTCATAATTGAATTAAAACCAAATAAAATTTAAAGAATTAAAAATTTAAAACATTAAAAATTTGAAAATTTAAAAACTAATTTAAAAAAACCCCAACTGATAGCACTAGGCCAGACCGGCCTGTTGGAACAAGTAGGTTTTTAATGCGCGCTGAAAGGTCCGCAGGTCCGTGATGGTCCAGATCTCTGGGGGCAATTCGTTCCAAAGGGAGGGTGGTGTAGTGAAGACAAGAACCAGGTATGACATGACAGAACCAGGCGCGACATGATATTCTGCCCAGGAACTTTTAAAATGCTCAGAGACTTGGGGGGGGGGGGGGAAGGAATGGAACTTTGATGTTATATATGTGGATGGCAACAAGATTATGCACAAAAATGGAAGGGCACTTTGATTCCCACAATGGATGAATGGCTGAAAAAATAGATGGAGTTAGCAGACATGGCTAAATTGATTGCTTTGATTAAAGGGAAGAAAACTAAAATTACTTTTGTTTCTACTTGGAAACAGCTTCTGGACTTTATGCTTGAGGTGGAAAAAAAAACTTTGAATTTTGATTTTACTGATGGGTTTATTGTAGAAATAGCTAGTTTATATTATTATGTAAAAGTAAAAAAGTTGAGGTTTGATGCTATTATCTTATTCTACTGTAGCAAAGGAAGTCGAGTCAACGTCTTTTCTTTCCTTGTTCTCTTTTCCCTACATTTTTTCCTCCCCTTCTCCTTCCCATTTTCCACCTATTTTTTTTTATTTTTGTATTTTATATTATAAACTAATAAAATAAATAAAATGAAATGAAATGCTCTAGCACAGGTCTTCTTGCATTTTTAGCAATCTCGATGTATCTGTCTGCTTCTTTGTGACATCCACCAGTTGAAATTCTGAGTTTGCGCTGTTCCCCACCCACGACTTTGTTTCTATCCTAGAATGATGCTCTTTTTTTCTTAGCATGCAGACTCTCTGCTTGTCTCTCATTGTTTCCAGGACCATCACACTTCAAAAGACTACAAAGGGCTTCAGAATCATATGATTCAGGTCTCTATTTCTAAGAACATTTCCATTTTGATTGGGGCATTGATGAGATTATTAAAGCTGTACTAAACCAACGCATGCTTTCGAAATACTGTACATATTAAACAGTACATATTAAACAGGTTCATAAGGTGCCTCTACATTTATCTGATCTCTTCATTTCTTCTTCTTCCTACTCCTCCCCCCAAAAATCTTAAATAGAGATAAAATATTCTGCTAAAGGTGAAAGCATTAATCTTGTCTCACTGGATCAAAAAACGATGGAATGACCATAGTAGTATAACTACTCCACTCCAGGTGTTCTCCAGTGCAATCCAGTTGTTCTAAGAGACCAAATCAAAAAGGTAAGTTATGTTTTATCTGCTAAGAGAGGCAATGCATAGATTTTACACTGAAGACAGTAGTTTGAAGAAAGACAGTTGGCATGATAATGGAAATCTCAGCAGGTGGACTTATAGCTGTTATATTTTCTACAATGATTAGAATCTATGACACTTGCCTCAGCAAGCTACCTGTTTCTCTCAGCCTTCTCTTATCACAGAACAATATCCCAATAACGAATCATACAAAGTGATGGTGGAAATGTTTTCAGAAACCTAAGGAATCCTGAATGGAGGAGTCCACAAAGTACCTGTGAGCATGGTTAGATGACAGGCAAAAGTTGTATTTTAATTACTGTACCACAGCTCCACTCAGCCAGTATTTCATTTTAAATAATTCAATCATCTTGAAGAGTCAGATTGGTAGAATATCTGTGCTGGATCTGCCTTGCCAAGCTCTGGACAGATGCCAGGTTTATCAAATGCTCCTTGGGGAAATACATATGTCAATTAATCTCAGGGATTTCAACATTGGCCTACTGCCATAACCATCATATTTATCCATGCTGGGATGTGTGTATTGGGGGGAGGGGGGTCCATTAACAATAACAAAAAATAAGACATATAGGGAGTGGCTTCTGTGACTAGTTTATAGAGACAGGCTTGATAGAAAAAGGAATATATTTGACACAATAAACTGAATCCTGCTGCCATAGGTTTTCCATAATGTTGTATCAATCCTTGTATTCCTTTCTTCCAGAGGCAAATTTCATGATTAGTCTCTCTGTGTGATTCCTTTGTGTTGGGGATTGAAGTCTTTTGGATTGTTATGTAAACATTCCCAAGAGTTCGTCCATTCTGAACAACGATTAGTTGTTCAGGTGAGCCCTTATAACAGAAAGGAAATGTATTTACAGCAAATACTTGATAGAGATAGTCAAAGCTATCTTCCTCACCACATCCTAACAGGAGGAGAGACCAACAATATCTGGGTAAAACTAGAAATCTCCTAGGTAAGGTTCAAGCAAAATGATAGATGAAAAATGATCACAGAGTCAAGTTAACCCACCCATAATCATTCAATCTGCAACTTTCTTCCCCTGAAGGTCAAGAGACCACAAGGCACGGAAGAGTCACTGCATTGGATTTATGCCACCAATATTATTGAGGAAGATTTAAAAAAATCAGATACAATTCTATTCTACTCTGCACATTCTACTGTTCATCTGAAAAACCTAAAAGGATAGTGAATTACATTGTATGTAGTGGAGGGTGCCAAGAGTTACATGTGACCTGGCAGTATTCCAACCCACACAGCCTTTCCACCTCCAAATGTATAAAGCCAAACATTTTGGTCCTTTCTCACTTTGGGAACCTAGGGAGAGTTTAAGGAGCAAAATGGGTGCCATGTGGATTACTTAAGGTGGTCATTTCACCCCTTAACATTTTCAGATCTCTCAAACTTCTCAGAGCTGTGATGTTCAGCCAGCACCAAATTGCTATGTAATCCTTGGTGCAGTCCAATGTCATGTTCTTCTCCATTAGAAAATTGTACAAGGCAAATATACACATCAGGTTCCATTTTTATTAATTGATATACCATATTTTTTGAATATAAAATGCACTCCCCCCAAAAAAAGTGGGTGAAAATTGTGGTGCGTCTTATACACTAAATACAGCCATTTTGGGCCTCTGGAGCCCCCCCCAAATGTCTTGTATTACCTCTCCCCAACCCCCAGAGGCATTTTGCAAGCCTCCAGAAGCGTCCGTGTGGTTCTTTTTCACCAAAAAACGGCTGAAAAACAGGCCGCTTTTTGGGGCAAAAACAAGCTGCATGGAGGGTTCTGGAGGCCTGCAAAATGCCTCTGGGGGCTGGGGAGAGGGAAAACAAGATGCACGGAGGCCAAAACTTTTTTTTTCTTATTTTCCTCTTCCAAAATCTAGGTGTGTCTTATACTCTGGTGCGTCTTATACTCCGAAAAATACAGTATATCAATTAGTTTCCATTATATCAGTGAAAATACAATTAAATACCAAGAAGCTCAAACTTTAGGTATAGACTGTCTTTATTAAATATTTATATTTCTCAGTGAATGATTTGACATATCTTATGTGATACACTGTTTACAGATGACATACAGCTTTCTATTTTGTGTTATTGAATCAGCAGTAAAACAAAGGATATGAAAAGAATTACTTTCCAATACTTGATTAATTTTTAATTTTTTTTAGTAAGAAAGCTTTAAGTAAATGCACATGCTAAAAACTAGGTCATCTTGTTGATGCACAAAGAGTGTGATAATATATTAAATGAAATAGGGCTGCTGTTTTTTTGTAAGCATTAACAGGTGCAGAAATGTTCATAGACCATGATCCAGGACTGATTTCATGGAGACTTTGTAACACAATTTATTTTCATTTGTTTTTGATGTGGATATAATTGGTGATACATTAATGAGATAATCATGCTAAGTGATTGTTTGTATCTGAGAAGTAAAGCATCTGGTTTCTTTATTAGTTCTCGGTCCATTCTTTGAAGCAAGTCAAAGTGCCATTCAGCATTTGGAAGGTTCTTTTAATCTGGTCTGACCATTTTTTGAGATCAACACCAGATCCCTTCTCTGAAATTCCTGTGTGTAGCAGGGGCTTTTTCCATGTTAGATATTCATAAAAATCTGGATGAAATCATGGCACTGGTGGTGGTGGTGATCAAATTGAGTATTATTTTCAAAATAGCAATAGCACTTTGATTTATATATTGCTTCATCAGGCTTTACAGTAATTTACAGTGTCAGCATAATACCCCCAATGATCTTGGTCCTCATTTTACCAACCTCAGATGGATGGAGGGTGAGGCATTCTAACCATTGCCCCACCTCAGCTCTTAGAAAATCCAAGAAAGAGCTCACAATTCCATATTGTTTAAAGCATCAAACTGAATTCCAAATCCAAAATTTCCTAAGTCTATCCCAAACCCACCATGCACACATTTCTTGTATTCTCTACCTAGTAGTAATTAATCAGCCATTTTTTTGATTCTTGTAACTTTCTTTGATCTACTTTAATTATTCTGATCACCTTTGTCTATTGTTTCAGAGTTTGGTTGTTCTTGGCTCAACTTCTTGTTTTATTGTTAGGGCTAGTTTGGGGACAATAATTCATCCTGGGGAAAGTCTATGTGATTGCTAAGAGCCAATGCTGATTTGATGTCACATAAGAAGAAAAAAGTATTTGAAAAAGAGGATATGATTTTTCATAATAAATAGTTAACCACTTGATGTGAGTCCTGTAGGGAAAATTTTATCATTTTGTGATAAAATAGAAGTATTTTAGTTCTTGGAATTTTTTCTCCAGCCTTCAAATTCCATTTTGTTTTATAAGTTTACTGAGTGTGGTTTAGTTAACAAGACAGAGAAAACAGGATTCATAGCAGTGGTGGTATTCAGCAGCCTGGTCGCACCAGTTCTAGGGAACCGGTAGTGGTGACAATGTTTGGCCCCGCCCATCAACCTCTGCCCTTTCCTATATACCCTTCTTTTTTTCTTTTTTGCTCAACTGAACCACGTGAAACAGTTATTTTGCATGCCTCCGCAGCCTTCCTAATTACCTGGGCCGCCTCTGGTAAGGAAAAACTTTTAGAAGTCATGCGCACACTGAACCGGTAGTAAAACCGGTTGCATTCCACCACTGATTCATAGATTATCTCATCCAAGAAGCTCACTTACTCTACCTCCCAAGATTGTTAAGTCAATGTTGAGTCTGTTCACATTACTATGTAAAGATGGACTGAGAGGAGGATGCTTACACAAATCCTATCCTCAGTGGCTATAGCTTTGCTTTCTTCTTCCCAAATAAGGTTTACTTATACTCCCTTGAATCCAAGGATATGGTTGGGGAGAACTGGTACATTCTGGATCCTGTTGATTAGGCAGTGCCATCTTGCAGGAGCCAGTAAACAACCGTTATGAGTTGGACATAGGTTTCAAGCATGAAACATTTCAGATTGGAAGCACTTTGCCCGCAAGATACATTTATCTGTTTGCCATAGCAACTGCCTCATACCTAACAGTTTCCAGAATATTTCTGCTGCATTGTTTTCATTTGCCATGCACAGATAACGTTA
>JAEANM010014003.1:4118-14178 GCA_017656035.1 Myanophis thanlyinensis | reverse complement strand
AGAAAGCAAGCATTGGTGACAAGTAAGGTATGCAAGTTTTGAGACAGACTTTTACCAAACTTACACAAGCATAGTTAATCGGAAGGGGGAAACCTACACATAAATGTATCTGCATAATTACATATCACGAGAACAATTATAAATACTCAGGGATAATTATTAGATATCACAAGTTCCAAAGTCTTCCTGTCCTGTCAGATTTTACAGACTTCTGTTTTGACACCATAGAAAAAAAGAGTTTCTGCAATTTGCTAGATGTCCTTCCTTTTGTTTTTCTCCTCTTCTTATAAAAATGAATTATAGAATGACAGGATCTTGTTGAGTTAGGTTTTATTAGCATGCAAGGGACAGTAAGGAAGCTTAGCAATATTTCTAAAGAAGAACATCCCAACTCTGCCAAATGCTTCAATTTTAAAAATGGCCCAGATTTTCCAGAACTGGGAAAATGTGAAGGGCTTTTTTCTTCTTCTTATTTGTGTGCAAAATAACAACCGTATGTACCATTCTTTGGATATTGCCAATGAAAGGCACTGTTTGACTCAGTTGTCTTCCTGCCTTTGCTTCCCGCTTAACTTTAAGCAGAATTTCTTGGAACTGAATCTCAATAAAAGAGAGTATTTGTAACTCAGGGTTGAACCATTGAACTTGGTGCTCTCTGAGCTTGATGGTTTTCTTAAGGATGTTTCTTGACTCAACTAGGAACCTGAGTCTCTTCTGTAGCATCTTTAGTTAGAATAATATAAAAAACAAACTTTGCAATAGCTTAGAACGGTATTTCTCAACAGTGGCAAATTTAAAACGTGTGGACATCAACTCCCAGTCAGTTGAAAAATTCTGCGTGTTGAAATCCACTCATCTTAAAGTAGCCAAAGTTAGAAAAACTGGCTTAGAAATTTATAAGGTCTGTGAAATAGACAAGAGCAATCTTTTTTCCTTCCCTTTTCTCAAAGTAGCCCCTAGTCTAATAAAGTTCAGTTTGAAAAGAGAGAAAGAAAGAAAGAATGTTTTATAGTTTCCACAGTGTGCAAGTACACAGTTCAGTCGTTTCTTTCGGCTATTTCCCCATAAGGAGAAATGCAAAAATACTAATTTAAGTGTCACTTCTGGAAACAAGCTATGTAGGATGGGGAACGGCGAGCACTTAGCAAAAAAAAATAAAAATAAAATCGTACGCACAGCTCTATTGAGAGACCTGTATGTTTCACCACGGGGAGCTGTCGGTGGCCAATGCTGAAATTCAAGCTATGCCACGATAGGTGTTTCAAAAATCAAACAGTAAGTTTTGTATTGCTGGCCTGCTAACCATGTAATAAAGCTTGAGGGAGAAAGTGGCACTCAGACCCCATGCGGCAAGAAATCTAAAGTGTTCCAGTACACAATCTGTGCGTTCGCTCTCTTTTTAAAAACTTCTCTCTCTCTCTCTCTCTTTCGCTCTCTCTCGACTCACGCCGTATAAAGATTTTTAATTTCCGCTCAACTGTTGTGCTCTGAAATTTTCCTATTTTCCACCCCACTTGGTAGCCGGAGAAGCACGTGGGGGAGATAACTGCTGGTTGAGGTGAATGCTGACACGCGCACGCACACAAAAAGAGCTCACAATACAAATGGGAAAGCTGGTTTTTAACTTGGGCGATGGGTGTGGCAAGACTTCAGTGGACAATTTGGGGCAGAGCTGAATAGAACGGGAGGCTCAAACACCGAGCTCAGCACGCCGGGAAAAGCAACTGGCAAAAAAAAATGACCATCATGGGCAAACTGTTCGTCCTCATAATAAGTACTTTTCACCAAAACTCTCGACTCGTGTTCTGAAGGCAGATT
Organism: Myanophis thanlyinensis; assembly: GCA_017656035.1. Taxonomy (NCBI): domain Eukaryota; kingdom Metazoa; phylum Chordata; class Lepidosauria; order Squamata; family Homalopsidae; genus Myanophis; species Myanophis thanlyinensis. Next base: position 12,360 of record JAEANM010014003.1, on the reverse strand, counting down.
ATATTCTCGCTCTTTCTTCCAGCAAGGAAGGAAGGAAAGAAGGGCGGGCAAAAATATAGCTTGTCATTTCCTGATAGACCACTGGACAATGTTTGATGGGCCCTTCAGTCCCTCCTTGTATTTAAGTTGTTCTGCCTTGCCAGTTCCACACACACACAAAAAAACCCCCACATGATTTGGGAGTTTGTTTCTAGAGGGGCCATCCTACCAAGTTGGGAGACTTCGCTCCTGGCCAATATTCGGCAATGCCTGGCTGCTGAAAACCCATCTTACCTGTTTATGGACTTCTCCAAGAACCTGTCAAATCCACTTTTGTTTACTACAAGGTAAGTCCACCTCATATTGTATAGGGTCCCCTGTTTGAGCAGGGGGCTGGACTGGATGACCTCTCTTCCAGCTCTGCTCTGATTGGTTGACTTTCCCCCCCCCTTTCTGCAACGGAGAAAGTTTCTACTTTCCACCAGAGACCAACCTGGAAGGGGGCGACTCGCCACAGCCAATTCACCTCAGCTAACTTACCGTGGAACACCTCACCGTCAGGCAATGCAACAACTCAATTTAATCATGTAAAATAATTAACTAATCCTTGTAACTTTGGTCATTCACATTTCATTTTGTTCCTCCTTTGGTGTCCTTCTTTTTAATGATTCTATTCCACCATTTCTTCCATAGTAGTGCAACCAACAGTCTTCACCGAAGCTACCTGGACATCGAACGGCATGCAAAAAAAGGGTCTTTCCAGAGAAAGCATCTTTATTGCTGGAGCTACAGACATGGGATATTTGAAATCATTGGTTAAGTGTATATTTCTTTGAGGGACTTTAAACCATGGTCTTCTTTCATGAGTATCAGCTGTCTTGTGGTTCTATACATGCCAAGGGATTGGCATGGTGGTGCAGTGGTCAGAATGCAGTATTGCAGGCTAACTCTGCCCACAGCCAAGAGTTCGATCTTGAGCGGTTCAAGGTTGACTCAACCTTTCATCCTTCCAAGATTGATGAAATGAGGACCCAGATTGTCGGGGGCAATATGCAAATAATGCAGACATTGTAATCAGCCCAGAGAGCCCTGCAAAGCACTATGGGCTGATATATAAGTCTTATTGTTGTCGCTATTGCCATTTTCAGAAAAAAAGTAGTTAGCCTAATTGTTAACTTATCCAACCTTACCTTCAACTGAAGGTTGGATAAGAATCCCAGATAGGACATCAGGCCAGTTTACCTCAGAAAAACAGGATGCCTCTACTTGTATGCTGGATTCATTTTCAAATGTGCCCCCAAATGGTAGAAAATTAGAATTAAGATGGTGAACTGCTGTCAGCAAGAAGGATATTTCGTTACAAACTATTCCCCTATTTTCTTCAAAGTCGAATTTTTCTGCAGATGACCCCCCGCGTACAGTAGAGTTTCCTCAACATAATATGACTGAATATCAGAATGATCCCTTGCAGCTTTTCCAGAAAGATCCGGACAACGATGCCTATAAAAATGCATTTTCTCTCCTAGGCCTTCCTCAAAATGAGGTTCAGGCTTGACCCAGTTTGCAAAACATCCTTGCGCCAATCGCTGGCTGGCACCATGTTCCCAAAGGCAACCTGGGTGGGCAGGAAGCCATCGGAGCAGATGGCCATCTTCTGAGGCAGCCAAGAGACCTCATATGTGTCTCCAGGCTGGGGGTTGTTGGCATCGGTTTCCCAATGCGAATGTCAAAATGGCAGGCCTGGAGTAGCTTCCTCCCTGTGAGAAATAGGCATTTTCCTCACCCGATTTGGTGGCCGAGGTTTTACAAATCATTGGCGGTAAAGAGGAAACTCCCTTACCTCCCTGCCTTTCTGGTGGAACCCCAGGGAGACACGGCCATTGGGAGAGCAAACCACCGCTTTGCCGTCCTATCCGTCACCGATCAGGATGGGTTTTAATGAGAAAGCCTGTCAAAGTATTCTACGTCCCTTTAATTATTTAAGGAGGCAAATGAAGCAAGTGAACGAGAATATGAAGAACGGCAGAGGACCAAGCAGTTGTGTTTACGCTTATAAAGGTGAGGGTGATTTTGGGCCTGGCCTTCTGATGAACACACACATCCTGAGATGCCACTGTGCAGGTTTTTAGAATAATGATAGTGTATTGTCTCCTTTAGTTCATCCCTGCTTCTTGGGGAGCGTCTTTGCGAGTTGCATGAAACCCAATTGGGCACTAAACCACACACACACACACACACACACCTTTGCCCTTCACCCAAAACCTGAAGAATCACAGGTAAGTCATTCAGGGACATTTTGGACATGATCCCAATGGGGCTGACAGGAAGGCAGAGCTGTTGTTGCTGTCTTTGTCGTTTTGTGGAAAGACTTTTTAAAACCCTGCAATGGCCTGATCGTCCGACAAATGAGATTTGGGCAATAACTGAAGTTTTTTCCCCAGTTAAAGCCTCTATTTCATCTCCACAATGTATGAAAAGTAGAGAATCCTTTTACTCTTTTAGACCCTCTGTGGTTCTCAAACACCAAATAGTTGAAACTTTTCGTAAAATTCTCATATAAATCCTTCCTTGATGGTTCTGAAGAGAGAAGGGTGGGGGTAGGACTCGCTCTGTGTCCACCAGTCTTCTGCGGTCTTTGTGATGTCTGTTAAGGAGAGTCCCCCGTTAGGAGAACGAGCGTGCAGTGAAGTGTTGTCAGAGTGGTGTGGTAAAATACACAAACCAGGATACAGAGACACTGAGTAGAAAAATAGGTTTTTACTTCCTTGGAAAAATAGAGGTTTTTGCAAAGTCCATCAATCAGTCCAAATTCATACACAGTCAAGTCAGTCAGACATCAAACAGTTCAGGGATAATCCAATAATCAAAGTCCAGTAACAAATATACAGTTCGGTACACAGTTTGCAAACAGTAGCAACTCACAGTAGTCCTCACTGGTTAATACAAGGCTCTTCAGCAATCAACAACATGCTGCAACTATTAATCAACATCTACGAGTGATTCTGGCTCCTTCTTATTGCTGCTTGAGGAAGAAGCAGCCAATCACACTTTCTTAAAGTTACAGTACTTAAAGTAACAATCCCGGTTAATATATTGTCAACCCAACTGTTAGTTTTACATTCCTAACAACGTCCCCTACTAACCTCTCCGTAGAAAAAGACGAGGGAACTGATACGACTTACATGAAGCTTTCCAAACGAAATGGAGGATGGGGTCAGCCGAAGACTCCGATGTCCACTAAGTCCTGAAATCTCATCGCTCATACGTCAACGAGATGTAAAAAGTACTTTACTTGGATTGGATTATTCCTTAATGTTTTCTTTTCTTTTTTTTTAAGTAGCTCTGTAGATGCATAAAACTTGCCTTGACTTTAATGAGCAGATTTCCTTCACTGACTTTGGGATTTAACACATCATTTTTCAATGAGCGAGGGATGACCTGAAACTGTCTAGATTTGAAAATATGGGATTTCCTGTGACTTATCGGGGCCCGGTAACAACTGAACTTGAAAGGACAAAAGAAGATGCCAGCAGCCGGTTATTAAGTGCTCCGGGTTAGAATGGGAAAGGGGGTGGGGAAAGAAATCTGTAATTCATAATAAGGAAGGAAGGGAGGGAGGAAGAGTAAACTTTGGCAAGCTAAAGAATATCAAATGAAAAATCAAGATGGGATTGTCACCGGGTTTACAATTGGTGCAGCCATGGATGGAAAATAATCCAGAAGAGAAGCAACCTAGAGAAGTTATCCAGTTATCCAGTGGAACAATTTGCTTCTAGAAGTTGTGGGTGTTCCAACACTGGAAGTTTTTAAGAGATTGGACAACCGTTTGTCTTGAACGGTAGAGGGTCTCCTGCCTGCGCAAGAGGGTTGGACTAGAGGACCACCAAGGTCCCTTCCAACTCTGTTATTCTGTTCTGGTGTAATGTTGTGCTAAGTGCTCCTTTTTTTTGTTGTGCTGGTCAATTGTGCATGGTTCTTGGAGAATACCCGAACTAATCCCTACAGTTTCCCATGGTTTCAAAAGGGGGTTGCCATTGCCTCCTTCTAAGGGCTGAGAGAGAGTGACTGGCCCTTGTGCCTGAGCCAAGGACAGAATTCATGATTTCTTGATTTCTCATCTTGGGCTTCTACCATTAACACCATGATGGCTGTCTTAAGTACTCATTTTAGATAAATGGAGTTATAGTGAACAGAAAATTGGAATTTGTAGATGGAAATCATCTGTTCCAGTCCTCCACCCAGTGCTGGAATTAATTACAGCTAGTCTTTGACTTACAACAGTTCCTTTTAATGACCATTCGAAGTCACAACGGCACTGAAAATGTTTTTCACATTGCAGCATCCCATGATCAGGTGATCAAAACTGGCAACTGATTCATATTTATGACGGTTGCAGTGTCCCAGGGTCATGTGATCCCCTTTTGCAACCTTCTGACAAACAAAGTCAATGGGTTAAGCCAGATTCACTGAACAACCGTGTGACTAACTTAACGGTAGAGACTCCCTTTACAACGGTGGCAAGAAAGGTTCTAAAATGGGGCAAAACTCACTTATTTCTGGTTGACCGGCAAAAATCCGGGGCTCAATTTTGGTCATAAATTGAGGACTACCTGCCCTACAACCTCCCCATCCAATGGCCACCTGGCTTTTCCTTCCATGCCTCCATCAAAAGCAAGTCCACCACCTGCCAAGTTAGTCCGTTCAACCAGAGGTGAAATTCAGCAGGTTCACTAGAACCAGTAGTAAATTTTCTAAGCCGTTCGGAGAACCGGTTGTTAGAAGAAATCTCCTTTTGTTGTTTTTCCCACTTTACAGGTTTAATCCTGTAAGGAAGGCAGGAAAGAAACATCCTGGTGTTATTTCTAGCCTAATCTTTATCGCCCTGCTTACAGAAACTGCCCACCCAGTCACATGACCCCCCCACAGCCACGCCCACCAAACCACGCCCACAGAACCAGCAGTAAAAAAAAAATTGAATTGCACCACTGCATTAGACTCTTGAATAGTTCTTATTGCTAGGGAAATGTTTGTTGCTATTTATAATACAGCTTCTGCTTGTCGTAACAAAAAGAGCTCAGATTATAGGGGGGGACAGGTTAGAGAAGATTCAGCCCCAGCTAAAAGCTCTTAACAGCTAGAAAAGAAAGATATCATTTGTCTAATAGTGGGAACATGACAAAAGAGTGGGATTTACACTACAGGGGGTCGAAACAAGCCTCCTAAGGAGGCAGCTTCGACCAGCTTTGCTCTTTTAACAGGTTTAAAAGATGAACAGAGTTGGAAGGGACCTTGCAGTCAGGGGTTTCAAACTCAAGGCCCAAGGGGTGCTTAGAATAAAATGTGTGAACAACTGCCATGAGCCAATATTTTCCCCTGCCATCGTAACTCAGATCATTAAGGAGAAATTTCCTGGGAGTGAAGAACAATAAGCCAGTGGAACAGCTTGCCTCTGGAAGTTGTGGGTGCTCCACAAGAAGAGATTGGACAACTTTGTCTGAAACGGTATAGGTCTCCTTCCTGAGCAAGAGGGTTAGACTAGATGACCTCCAAGGTCCCTTCCAATTCTGTTAGTCTGTGTTCTACGACTACCTGTATACTTCAGCCTTCCAAGCTGCTCATTACATTAATTCAAGTTTTATTTCATGTATTTAGCTGTACCCCACCATTATTTCTACAAATAACTGAAGGTGGCGAAAATATCCAACACACCTTCCACGTCCTGTTTTGTTATGAATTTATAGTGTAGTCAGAAACAAAGACTCGAGGCTCGAAGAAGAAGCAGTTAATCCGGAGCTTAAGTGGTTAAGCAGTTAACATTTTTAAAAGCAAGGAAAGTTGTATTTTATGTGGCAAAAGGTCACTTTATGATAACGCATTAGAGAGCATATTTTTGGTGGAATGTGCATGAACTGAACGGCATGATTCCCATTAGTTTTAATGGGAGCTTTGCAACTAAATCTATGTCCATTTGGCTAAGGGAAGAAATATATATATATATCACTATACTTCTTCATAGAAGCAGCCATCATGCGCACGCACACATACACACATAAAAAATGTCTAATGAATTTTCATCTAGTAGCTATTTCCAGGCTTCAGAGGACAGCTTCTCTAACAGTGATGGCTTAAAATGGACAAGGGTAATTTTATTTTGTGCCGTTTTGCCTCTCGGAGCGCAGAAGCAACTCAATTCTAGCAATTCCAAGCATTCCGTTTCTGCAGCTAACAATTAATACTTTGAAAATGCATGTCTGGACCATCCCACAAGGTGTGGTGTGTGTGGGGGTTGTGCTTGCTTGTTTTTAAATTAAATAATCCAGGGCATTTTTTTTTTTTTAAAAAAGGTGAGTTGATTTGTTGTCTGGGGTATTTTTCCATACAGCAAACAGCTGGGGAAGAACACCTTGGTTGCTGCAAAACAAGCTAGCCTAGGAATACCGCTGCAGATATTGCTTGAGAGAGATGGAAGAAAAAAATGGGGTGCGGTCTCGCACAAGAAAAAAAAAAAAGAACAGGACTCAAGATTGTGGAAAAGTCAGAAGGACCCCAGTAATGCCATGGAATTGCAAAAAAAAAAAAGAGAGAGAGAGAGAGATTTTATTGAAGACGTCATATTGGCACATCTGGAGAAATCCTGAATCTGAATTCCCGCATTTTCTCCACCCAAAGTCAACATTTCTTGCCCTAAAATCATCACATGCCACTCTCTACACCAATCCGAATAGGGTACCAGCCAAAGTTCATCTTCTGATCCTCCCTCCACAGGTGCAGACCAAACGTCCTTGATTCCCACGGGAAAGAATGCTGCAAAGCGAAGACTCCCCATCTAACTATCTAAGCCCAACTCCCAAATACATCTTCTAGAGAATAGTGTGACAAGGTTAAAAAAGAAACTAACGCAATACACACAAAAATTTATAAAGAGAAAGGAAATCTTCAATTTCCCCTTTAGTCTTGACAGCAACTGGACTTTCCTTGTTTTTTTTTTTTCTCTTGAAGACATTTCACTTCTCATCCAAGAAGCTTTTTCGGTACTGATTGAATGCTGGGGAACGGAAGGATTGCTATTCCTTGCAGTCACCTCAAAGTTCTTCCCTAAAAAAGGAAACAAAACCCCCCTTTTTTTTTATTCCAAAAATGCACGTTAGTAGAAGGTTACAGAAAGTAGCAACCTACGTATTATTCCTCCAAAGAGTTCCCCGGGCTTTAAGAATATAACAAACAAGCCCCACATTTATTTTAATTTATTTAGCCTCACATTTTAACATTTCATCTGCAAATGTGAAACGGATTCACGGGGAGGGGAGTAATAAAAGAGGGGAAACTGTTTTGATTCCAGACCTATTCACCTACAATCTGCCCTTCTGTGTAACCTTTTTTGCTGTGAAAACACAATAATTGCTTTGAAATGTTGCTTTTCTTCCACAAGCCAGCTGTATTTTTAATAACTTTCTCTGCCGTCCAGCTCTTAATTGTGCTGCAGGACAAGCTGGTTGCTGAGATTGGCAGAGAAGGCTGCAGTATTTGAAAAACACCTAGATAAAAAAAGAGGGGACATAATAGCTTCCTGCATTTCCTCCCAATCCTATCACACACGTGCACTACTCTATGCTTGAGATGCAATCGAAAAAATGCTGTTCACACCATGCGCTATGTAGAAGAGACACCTTTATTTTACTGGATGCATTGGATTCCTCTTCTGTTTCCATGATTCCTATCTAAGGCAGCCATTCTAGTCATTTTATAATTTGGGAATTTGCAGGCTGGTGCAAATTTAAGATGGTTGGTTTTCCCCCTCATCCCTCTCTATTTATTTCTTTTCTCTTGCTATTATACAAGTTCCTCTTGGTATCCAGGAGACGGTGAGTTCTAGTCCTGCCTTAGCCAGGGAAGCTGACTGGGTGACTTTGGGCCAATCACCAGGAGTCTGTGAGCTCTAGTCCCATCTTAGGTATGAAGGTCATTTGGATGATTTTGGGCCAATCACCAGAAGATGGTGAGTTCTAGTCCCATCTTAGGTATGAAAGTCATCTGGATGACTTTGGGCCAATTGCTAGGAGTCTGTGAGTTCTAGTCCCATCTTAGGTATGCCAGTCATTTGGATGATTTTGGGCCAATCACCAGAAGATGGTATGTCCTAGTCCCACCTTAGTTATGAAAGTAATCTGGATGACTTTGGGCCAATCGCTAGGAGTCTGTGAGTTCTAGTCCCATCTTAGGTATGCCAGTCATTTGGATGATTTTGGGCCAATCACCAGAAGAT
>JAEANM010014001.1:0-14179 GCA_017656035.1 Myanophis thanlyinensis | reverse complement strand
GGCAATTACGGCTCCTTCATGACTCGTGGACTTCAACTCCCAGAATTCCTGAGCCAGCTTGGCTGGCTCAGGAATTCTGGGAGATGTAGTCCACGAGTCATGAAAGAGCCGTAATTGCCCACCCCTGCATTAATCTAATACTATTTTACTGTTTCTCATTTGGTCAGGGTTCCCACATCAGTTTATTCAATAAACAAACTGAATTGTAACTGAATTCACATATAACATATCACTTATGCCTTTATAAGGCATAAACAATAGTTTACAAAACACAACAGCTGCTGTAACATGACAATTGGGTGTGACTCCAATATCTACTGTAGGCAGCCATGGAATTGGTTGTGGTGAAGGAGTGTAGCAGTTAGCAAAACATGAGCTCAGTCTGGGGAACCAAGACTGTGTGAAAAAGAAAATAAAAGTTGCCACTGTAGAAGGGGCAGAGAGGGAGGAATAACACTACTGGTAGCTGTCAAGAAGGACGATAAAAGCATGCCATCCTTTTCCTTAACTAGCCTATCTTGAAATGCTAACAGTAATGCAGGGAATGGCAGCAGAATCATACATGCTATTTCAGCACTGATTGAATGCAAGTGTAGGGATCCACAAATGGCTGAATTCCAATTTTTTACTGGGTCCATATGAGCACAAACATTATAGCAGCAATCAAGAAGAGGCAAACATGTCACCTTTCTACATGTTGATACAAAAGATAACATGAAAAGGACTAATCACCTGGAAATGTTTAATGTGTCTAGTTTAGACAACAGTAACCTACAGAACAACACACAAATACAACTGCAAGCAAAGCAGCTCTGGCATGCTAATTACTACTTGAAATACTTTTTTTTATTATTCAAATAAAAGCAGACACTGTTGTTTTTCAACCACCCATATTTTACTTTTTTTTAGTCCAGTCTAACCTCAAGCATTTCATGAGACTTAAAAAAAAAATCAAGGAAATTAATAACAATCAGTTTCTGAGAATGGAACTAATGATTAACAGAAAAGTTTGCTTTTATTTATGTTTCCCTTAGGACTGACTGGTTGTCCTTCTTTATAACATGTATGAAATCTACTTTCTGTTCTGGACATCTCCTAAAGTGACCTAGTTTTAATGTACACATTTTGATTTGGTATAAAGTGGGTCTACTCCTCCCCACAACCTTTAAACAAGATAATATAGCATAATCACTCTGTGACTGGGAGGGAGTATGTGTGTTGGTGAGTATGTATGCTGTATGTATGTTTATGAGTAAGTATATATATGCATATAAGCTTAAAATGACACATCTGGGCAGTAGGCACAAATTAATCAGAGTATTTACAAAATAACATTCAAGGTATGTTGATGGATCTTACCCATTAGGAGTGCTTCCAACCTTGTCACAAATATCCATAATAACTGCCCAATCTTCAACAGTGTTGTATTCATTTGTAGCCTTTTCTGTGGACAAAAATAACATACAAAAATCAACACTTTCAGGCAGGATACAAGCATCTTCTGTCCGAAATGGTTGCTAGCTCAAAAAGTACTTTCACTATCCTCCTGATAGAACCCTAAATTCACAAACAAAGTTGTTTTGCATTCTGACTATATGTCTAAAATTGGATGGATTTACTTCAGTGCAGTGGAAAAATAATCCCAATGTTACAATTTCAAATGAATAGTAAGATATAACAGATTGGAGTCTGAAAGAAAATATGAATGTTTTCTTCTTATTGAAGAAATATGAATGGTCATATTTTATCATTTAGAAGTCTACAAATGTTTAATATCTGTCTAATTTTCTCCTCAATCCAGACAGTTGATTTATGTGGCATCGAGAGATCAAAGTATGAACATATACCAGCATTCATTTTCACATAGGAAATTAAAGTTAAACACAATTATTTCTACTTTGTGAACAAAGTACACTATCAAGTGAAAAAGCAAGTTAGTCATATTATCAACATGAGGTGTATTTGAGGTGTGTATTAGCATTAAATCTTCATATTTGATAAAATAAACATTTGAATTCAACATTTAGAACCAATAATACCTACAGAAGGGAATTTTTTACAGTTATTTACTAATTTTAGTTCTAATCTCCCTTCAAGTATAAATGGTATTCTGTTAAAATAATATTAAAAGCACATTTACACGTATACATACACAGATACATCTTTTCAGAGGATAATATTCTGCTGAATTACACACCTACTGCATGGAATTTGACAACTGGACAACTCAAATATATTTTGAATACCCTTACTACTGCCAAAAAACTGATATTGCAGCAGCACTGGAAAAAGCAATTGCTATATTGTAGTTTGTTCCATATTTCCTTTTTTCTGTTATATTTTTTAACTTTATTAAAAAAAACATGCATTTTGGGGAGATTATTATAGGTAAAATTTTAAATTTGGTTTGAGAGTGGGTAATTAACCAGCATAGTAATAATACAGTTATGACAGACTAATAACAACCAGCATAATGTCAAAGTTCAGTGTGAACACAAAGTGAGTATGTGAATCTATGCTAATCAGGATTCCCAGAAACAGGACCGAATGTGGGACTATACTCAAGTGGTAAACGGTTTACTATGAGTTGTGCAAGCTTGCCTCAAAATGGCTGAACACCTCTACATACATTAGCTAGGTTTTCTATTTCCTAGATATTTTCTATGTTAACTCTCATTCCTCCCACACCCACCCGAAACAAGTTTTTAGTTCATGCTTCAGAAATTCCTCAGTCTATTATTAACAAATGTGTCATCCAGGTCTTCAAATGATTGTTTTCTATAAAAAAACTGAAAAGCCACGAGAAGATTAAATTTGTGGAACCTCAAAATCCATGAAGTAGATTAGAAGCTCCCAACATCATTATGTCAGTTTAACCAACCTAAAGGTCTGAAGCCATTGCAATTTCAATCATTCAAAAGGATATACATTATCATGATCAATAGAATCAAAGTCTACTAAGAGAGCCAAGAGAACAATAGCCCTGCATTACTTGGCGGAAGATACAACTCGGGCAATCATTTGAAGCCAAATGGATGTAGATTCAAAATAGCAGATATATTATGCAAGATTACTTGTCCCTCTACCTTGCTGCTATAATATGTTTTTCAAGAAAAAAGCAACTATTTTGATATTAAATTATTTGTTACAACAGCATTCAGATTAAGGGTTTTTACAATAGAATATTCCCTGTGAGATTTCTGAGAACAGAAAATACCCTTTCACTGAAAGATGTGTTAGCTTTTAATAAGAACTGAATAAGATGCTTCTTCTATCTTCTAAATCTAGACCAGGGGTGTCAAACTCAATTTCATTGAAGGCCGCATCAGGATTGTTTGACCTTGGGGGCCAGGGTGGCCATGGCCATCTTCGACGTCACTTGTGTCAGGGGCGTCTGTGGTGGCCCAAGAGCACTGCCAGTGAAAAGAGGCTCCTGAGCTCCTTTTCAAGCCGTGACGGTCTTCTGCCGCTGTCTGCCAGCCAAAATGGAATTCTGTTTTCACTGGTAAAGGGTGGTAGGAGGCCGTCACAGCGGCCCTCTGACCTCCCTTTCTGCTGTCTGGCGGGCCAAACCTTTGCTGTTTCTAGGGCAGCCCTGCAGACCAGATCTAAGCATCTTGCGGGCCGGATCCAGTCTCCGGGCCTTGAGTTTGACACCCCTGAGCTAGAGGATTGGTAGCATGCAATCCTTCAAGCTGCTTTAGAATTTTGGGTTCCACACATTGAAAGACACTCAAAATATATTTATCAAGCTCAGTATAACAGTAAAGAAAGTTTATTATCAACTCGTTTTAGGTAGCATTTTGTAGATTGAGAGCAAGTGAGTTTACTGAAACAAATAAATTAACAGATGAGCTTTTTATAATGTTGACTAAAGAGAATGGCTCAGGTAAAAAAATCGAAGTCCATTTACACTGAACTTTATATATATATATCAGCTTTATCTTTGCAAGCTGAATTTCTAGGACAATCCATTCTCACATTTTCTAAAACAACTTTCCCCAACTCAATGCCCTTCAAATGTGCTGAACCTCATTCGCTCCTTAGCAAAGATCAAGTGAAGATATCCATTTCAGAAATAATAAAATTACTGAGTGAACAAATAGGGAAAGCAAACAAAAATTTGGTGACAAAGTCCACTGGACAGTTCCTCTCAAAAGCCAGTTGAAGGGACAATTCATCAGGTGTTTTGTATGGCTGTTTTGTGGAATATAACTGAGGATCTTAACAAGATTTTTGTTTTCCCTCCCTCCCTTCTGTTTATCTGAGGAATCCATAGACAAAGAGAACTGCTCTCATGACTTATCGGGAACATGTGTGCTTTCCTCCCTGGAGAAGACAAGAATTACACATGTAGCAGGTCTAGATTGATTGCTTTCCTGGAAGAAAAGTGAAAAAGTGAGAAGTGAACCTGTCCATTCCCCAATTTATCAGGGAAGATGAGGAATTCTTGGATCAAACACAGAAGTGCTTATGGAGGGACAATAGTACCAAGAAGCCTATAGAAAACAAAACAAAGCCAGGCTGAGAAAATTGAAGAATTTGGTATGAAAAACAAAAGCTTGCCAAGACAGGGCTTTTTCTCTGGAGCTTCAGAATATATTCCAGAGCATCTCAATTTATATTGGAAGAATTACCACAAGCTTCAGGGTGTTGTATGCACAATGCGAGCTTCTTTCTGGGCTTCACATTCAGGTTGTAATGAAAGAGAGTTGGAATCCAACAGGACAGTACCAGTAGAAGTGACTGGGACTTCTGTCTTGTGATCTGGGATCATTTTGAGCCTGTGAGAATCATAAGGGCTTTCTTTAGAGTCATTTCCATCATTTCCTGCTTGGATGATTGGTATAGGCCTCTTATGAGGTGGCAGGAAGTTGTAGTCAAGTAATGATTTTTCTGTGAGGGGGCTGTTCTGTCACTCCTGTTTTATCTGTTCTGGAACATTTCAGATCTGTCTACAATTCAGATCTTTCTGGGAACAAGTGTAGAGAGAATGGTGGGCCCACAGCTCCACCGAGACCTAAAGGACGGGAATTATTTGGATTTACAGAGCCAGGAATTATTTGGATTTAATGGCTAATATACAGTACAGTTGTGCTTGCATTAGTCATGCTTATGGACAAACCTATTGAGAAATTGGGATTGGGGGAATACAAAATGGACATTCATGGATCAGGAGGTCTTGCTCATAGTCATTTGTGTTCTAGTAACCTTCTGTTGGACTTATTGTAATGTACTCTTCATGGGCCTTTTTAAAGAATATTCAGAACTTTTAGCTAGTGTAAAACGTACTACCGTATATCAATTTGGACAGTTATGAGTTGATCTTGTATTGATGAATCCTCTGGCTTAAAAGAAGCACTAGGCTTTACTTATTTACTTAATAGGTTTACATGCTGCCCATCTTGCCATCAATCCCTGCATAGTTCTGGATCTGGTTATACAGTCATTTGTACAAGACTGTCAGTTGACAGTTGGCTTTTTCGACAACTACTTATTCCCTAGAGATAGTCAGTCAGCATCTGACTTTTGTATCCTCTACTTTTATGTATTCTACTTTTTAACTTTATGTAAATTTGGGGTTTTGTCTCTTTTTCTTTCTTTACAGCTGTAGTATTATGAGATTTTTAGCCATGCAGAGTCCTTAAGACTGGATGGCATATAAAAAAAATAACATACATATATAAGGTTCCCAAAATACTTGATGTTTACTAACCATTATCCCTCATCCCTAATCCATATGGGAATAAACGATACAGTCCTGAAATTACTGTATGGTACTGTAAAGCACCAAAAAGATGACTCTGAAGACACAGGATATTTTCTTCACTCCTTCTTAGTCCAAGAAGAGAGAGAAGAATACTGGAAGCAAACAGGTGGTATGCAGATGGTACCATAGGGAATGGTTTGATCATGGAACATATTTCCAAGATGACGGACTAAAAGGCAATAGGCTACAACACAGAAGAACTAAGAAAAATATATTTAGGAAGCACCTTGCAAATCTGTTCAGGAAGTCAAGCAACAGTGGGTTTAAATTGCAAGAAAGATTTGAGGTGGACATCAGAAAGATATTCTTGAAGATAAATGCTATTCGGTAATGGAATAGTCCAGGGGTGTCAAACATAAGGCCCGGATCCGGCCCCCAGGTGCTTAGATCTGGCCTGCAGGGCCGCCCTGGAAACAGTGATGGACTGGCCTACTATGCCTCTGCCAGCAAAAACCAGCTTCCAAGCTCCATTTTCGCTGGCAGAGGGTTGCAGGAGGCTGCTGCAGCCAAAAATGGAGCTCGGGAGCCTGTTTTCACTGGCAGAGCATTTGGGCCACCACAGGCACCCCCAACATGAGTGACATTGAGCTGTTCATGCCCACTTGGATCCCCTGAGGTCAAACACAATCCTGATGCAGCCCTTCTTAGGAAGTAGTAGACCCTTCTTTGTGATGTATTTAAACAGTCAGGGTGGTCATTTGCTGAAGGTGCTATATTTCTGCACTTGGCTAGATGATGTCAAAAGGCTCTTTGTAAATTTTATCTTTGATTTTGATTAAAATGTCTACTTTTAAAACACTTATTTCAACAACATGAAATAACATTGTTTCTATGATTCTTTTAAAGATATATAATGTGCATTGTGCTAGAATTGATATTTTTATGAACATTTATAGCTATAAAAAAACATTAAGATTTGACTCTTATCTATTCTCTTGGTGAAATATTTAAAAACGTGATTTGTACATCTTGGAATTAAAAACTTCTTGTCACCAGAAATTAAAATAGCAGTTAAAGAATTTACATCAATAAAATCTGAGGAAGCATGCACAGAATTGCAATGTTCATCAACAAAACACTATTATTTTCAGAATTTAAGTTCTCAAGAGAAAAAAATGGTTCTGATAGTAAATGTTTTCTCATTAATAAATGGTTATTCATATTATGTAAATCTGAGTAGGGACTTGTGTTAAGTTTCTGGAAGCTTCAGCTAACATAAAACGTAATTGCTTCTAACAGGAATTTAATATAAAGCCCGTAAATTTTTATTAAATTGCAGCTCATTTCCCATCTACTCAATTTAAAATCTCTTTTGAATACTTATACAATCTAACATCTGCACACATTGAAGAATAATCTTTCAATATTCTAGGCTCTAAGCCAGTTTTTCTCAACTACAGTTCCACAAGAGGTCGCTAGAGGTTCCATGAGAGATTGTGACTGAAAAATATAATCTTTTTTTTAATGTGCGACGCTGGCATTCACACTGGTGGGAATTTTTACATGCCAGGATTCAAGTCGCCTTGCTACTTGTTGAAAAATATGGATAGGGCAGAAATGAATTCCATTGTGAGGTTTGTTTGTTTTTTGTGATTTTTTTAAATGCATTTTTTATGGAGGAACCTGAATATTATTTTAAGGGTTCTTGCAGGGTAAAAGTATATGCAAATATATTTGCAAATTCAGCCACTATAGTTTGTAACAATAACTCCTTCTTGGGGGCTTTCACAGTAAGGCTAAACCAAAGGCAACATTAAACCACATTACAACTTTATGTTTTATGTCCGTTATGTGTCTTTGTTCTTTGCCCATGAAGCACATTCACCCTTAAAGGCAAACACTGGCAAGTCAACTTTTTCAGCTGTAGTACTAAAACATCAAACTACCTACTGAAGAAAAATGTTTTCTTGGTTATGCCTATTTTGGAAAACTCAAATACTTTTTCAAAATTTTTAAAAGTATTTTGTGTTGATTTTTCTGAATGTTCTTGTGCAATTGTTAAAGGCTCTGTTTTAGTAAGTGATATTTTTAAAATAATTTTTATCAATATTTTTAGATATGAAAAATATATTTCTTGAAAAATTTGTGACAATAATGTACAGTACAGTCTCAAATCTGCAAGCAGATAATTTACTAAGCTTTATACTTAAACACATATAAATATAAAATACTGTAAACCCAACTGAGTTTTAACAAGATATTTCCCTCGGGTATTTACAGTTTGTAAAGATACCTATTCTCCACTTTTAACACATTCACCAATCAGAAATGCCATCCTGCAACATGCAGATGACTTATAGTTGTACTATTACAAATGAGAAAGAAAAGTGTCTTGTCATCTCTACTGATATATTATTTCTTGCCTAATCCCCTTCAGTAATATACAGCTTTAAATCATTTGTAAAGTCATGAATTATTCCACTTTTCAGATCCAATTTTCATGAATTCAACTAAGCAAGAGAAGCTAAAATAAAGATATAAAGCAGCAAAGAAGGCAAACAAATCAAAGAAGTTCAACTTCAATACCTGGAAATCTTATATCATTAGATTTTGGAATAAAGATATTTGGTTTTGAGGTTTAACCTAGCTCTCTATAGTTCAAACCAAGACAGCAACCAATTGTTTAAGACCCTTCAAGAACTTAACTTTTCCTACCAATCAATACTGGTCTTTGAATCAGCAACATAACTGACCACCTCTCCTAATTCCAGCTATATTTTAAAGGCCATTTCCTGCCTTACAAACCTGTGCTGATTGGGGGAAAAAATGACCAAAGGGGGTTTAGTTATTGGGAATGCAAAATAAATTCCTTTCTATGAAACCATCATTTAATGAAATGCGGCAATTCCTCCTCTATTAGCATTTTTAAAAATCACTCTTAGCTCTCTCTCTCTCTGTGTGTGTATAGATTTTCACAGGTACAGGTATGTAGGTCTAGGTGTGTTCTGGTCTTTTCCCGTGAAAGATTGAGAGTTTTGGTGAAATGTCACCAAGATACTCTCAATCTTACACGGGAAAAGACCCAAACACACCTAGACCTATCTACCTGTGTGTGTGTATACACATACATACACACATACACACACACATATATTCCAACCAAAAGTTAAAACTATGACTTCTTTTGATATTAAATCATTTGACTTTAGTTTCTGAATTCCCCCCACAAACAGGATTTACCCGCCCTCTCCCCCCACGACGAATTTAAAACAATAATAGACCAGATTAGAATCGACCCTTAAATTCAATCTCGGGCAAATCTTTGCTCTCAGGTCTGACCTGGCGAAGAAGACGAGAATCAATCAGGTTTGCCCAGCCAGGCCGGGCAGTATTTCGCAAAATCACTTGAGCCTCTTAAAGGGGGTGGGGGTGGGGTAGGGGGGGGACCCATATTATCCCCTCCAGGTAAATCAGGGGCCTCTTGCTCCGCTTCCTCTCCCGCACAGGTGACCTCAACTCAGATCCTCAGAGGACGACAGTCTTGGGACGGGGCTGAGAAGCAGAGCCTCCCCTCCTGCGCCCGTCCTCGCCGGAGGGGCGAGGCTTTGCTACGCTGATGGAGCTGATCCCCCGGGTGAGGTGGGGTGGGATGGGGGGGACGGAGGAGAACGGACCCGGGGCCGTGCCCGGAGCCTTTAGGGCGGCTGCTGCGCTTCTTCTGCCAGGCAGAAAAACCCCGCTCCACTCACCCACATCCTGCTCGAAGGGGTTGGGGGCGAAGAGCGGCATGGCAGCGGCGGCGGCGGCAACACGAACGTTAACGGCAACACCCCGAGGTGGGGGTGGAGGGGGGGTCAACCTGGCACGGTCCGGTCCGGCAGCCGCCTCAGCTCAGGACGCGACTCACTTCGCAGCAGACCCCGCCCTCGACGCGGCCACGCCCCTCCTGTCCTCCACTTCCTGTTCCGCCATCGCGAAGGACCCCCGACGCGCCCTCTCTTGAGCCTGTCGTCTCGCAGCCGCCTGACTCTAGCGTCGGATTGGAAGAAATCCGAAATGCCGATAACAAGAGACCGCGAACAATTTCCTTTTATAGTTTCTTCTTTCAGCAGCCAGCACCGCCGCCGCCGCCGCCGGCGTGTTTCCCACTGAATAGAGAGCTTTCGACGTAAGGAACAGGCAACGGTGTAGACAAAAATTTGGGGTCCTCAGGGAAAAAAAACATGCATAGAGTTAGAAATCGAAGAAAACAAAACGGTGTCAAAACTCTTTTGTTATACCGAAAGAGACGACCCGCTGAATAGATAATAACGATGTCTGGCTCGGATTTGCGCTTATAAAAAATAGTGGGAAACAATACCTGGAAGTATTTGCGAGTAATTGTCCTGACAAATTCTGTACTTCTAACTTTTCTAGATCTAATGCCTCGCCTGAAAAGCAGGTTCTTCCTGCGTCATTGTCTTGTCTCTTTCTCGCGAATCAAGTGAGATTTCAAGTAGGGGCGGGAAGGTGGGGCTGAGAGAGAAAAGGAGGGGGGGGGAATGGCTTGGCGGTGAGGGAGAGATGCGCATGCGCGCTTGCTCATGGCAGGGGCTCGATTCGTTCCTGCGGAAATTGTGATTAATGTTTTAGAGCGTTCATATTTTGTTTAAAGCAGTCATTTATTTATTCCTAAATGAATGGTTATATGCCATCAAGTTCTTTCGACTCCTTATGACCACTTGTGACAGATGTCCTCCCTGACGATCTGTCCCTAACCTGGCTTCTAACGGTGCAGTCATCGCCAATAAATCTGTAGAGATTCTCAGTCATCCAGGTCATGGTTGTCCCAAAGGTGCTTTTTTAGGAGAACTTTGTTTTTTCTTTGAAGATGTTTCGCTTCTCACCCAAGAAGCTTCTTCGGTTCTGACTGGATGGTAGGGAATGGAAGGATTTATATTCCTTGCAGACAGAAATATAAATCCTTCCATTCCCCGCTATCCTGTCAGAGCTGAAGAAGCTTCTTGGATCAGAAGCGAAACGTCTTAAAAAAAAATCATCAAAGTCCAGTTGCCTTCTGAAAAAGCACCGTTGGGACAGTCATTGCCAGTGTTACTGAGTCTGTTCACCTTGATGCTGGCCGCCCACTTCTTTTTCCACCTTTCCTACACTGGAGCCTTTTTTCAGATCGTTGTGTCTTTGCTTGTGGACAAAAAAGCCCCATCACTGGGGCTTTTAGTCCTCACCTTACAATAGTATGTTTAGTGACCATTCAAAGTTACAACGGCACTGGAAAAAATGAGTTATGACCATTTTTCACACAACTCTTGAAGCATCCCCATGGCCACATGCTCAAAAATCAGACACTTGACAGTTGACTCGTGTTTATGACAGTTGCAGTGTTCCAGGGTCATGGGATCACTTTTTACGGCCTTCTGACAAGCAAAGTCAGATTCACTTCACAAATGTCTCGTTAATTTAACTATAGTGATTCACTTAACGGTGGCAGGAAATGTCATAAAATGGGGTAAAATTCACAAAATTAACAAATGTCTCACTTAGCAACAAAATGTTGGGCTTTATTGTGGTCATAAGTTAAGGACTACCTGTATAGGGTCTCTTGCTTGAGAAGGGGGTTGGACTAAAAGATCTCCATGATCCCTTCCAAACTCTATTATTCTGTGCCTAAAGTAGGATAATTTGAGCCTGGCCATTTGTGTCTTAAATATGGATGATCATATTAAATATACAAATAGCCATCACTTAACACTCTTGAGTTGGGACTGGCACCTTCATTGCTACACAAAGCAGTAATTAAGACATGATCCAATAGAGTTACGACCTCCTCCTGCTGCTGCTGTTGTTTAGTGAATCACTGTGGTCATAAGCAACACATTACACAATTGATTCTCCATTGATTCTGCTTGTTGGAAGCCAGCTGGGAAGCACATGAATGGCAATCATGAGTGTGGGATGCAGTGATGGTCATAAATGCCTGTTGGTTGCAAAAGTCCAAATTATTAATAATAATAATAATAATAATAATAAGATTTATATACTGCCCCTCTCCCGAAAGGGACTCTGGGCGGTGTACAACCAGATAAAAACAGAAAAATACAAATAGATATCAATTAAAAGCAAATTAAAAAATTAAATGTCCATCACATGACCATCGAGATGTTCTGACAAGCCTAAGTTCAAGTTTTCCATTATTAAGAGCAACTTGGTTGCTGGAAATGTTGCTGGAAGAAAAATTGTCAGTGATTTACCCTTACATCCAGGTACCACGTCTAACTTTATCCTTTATAGGAGTCGCTTGTCCTTTATAAGAACAAAGAACTAATGAAAAGTGACATTCTGTTCCTTAATATTAAAGAATGCAACAAAGAATAAAACATTCTTACCTGTCATAATAAAAGGCAAATAGCATATCACCTGCTCAGTCAAGGTGATTAAGTGCTAACAACCAAGTAAAGGCAAAGTTACAGGGCTAAGTAGTGGTTTAGAATAGAAGGATAAATTAGGATTCAGAGCTCATAAGAATGTGTACATAGCATATATTATCTTAAAGCAAATAGATCTTTTCCTGGGATTGTGTATAAGCTGCCAAGGATAACCATTGTTTTAAGGTGCTTCTGACAATACGCTACATGCACATTGACAAAATAAATACTTTTTTGCTTGAAATTTAAATTAAGAATTTATTGCTTTATAATTGCTATGAAATAATTCCAAAATTTCCTGTTGTGTGTGTTCTTTTTTATTCAATAATTTCAGTCATGAAACTAGCAGTTTGCCAGGTTTTAGATCATGTTCCTTTAATTAAATTGCTTTAGTTAAATTAAAATTTATTTTAATTAATATTTTAATTAATGTACTTGGTCCATATAATTGGTCAAGTTCCCATTTTTACAGGTCTAAAATTTTAATAAGATTCCAATGTATGATTTAATTTATTGAAAGTTTTCTTTACATCCTTTTACAAATTTCTACAATATAATTCTTTCATTTCCCCCAGAAGACAGAAGATATTCTTATTTTACCACTTTAATGCATCTCAGATAATCATCACATTTATTGTTTGTTTTTTAAATATCAATATTTTTCTTCTATTAACAAACAGAAGTTTATCTAGCAAGATGTTAAGTATTATTTCCCACTAATTTTAGTTTTTTGTTAACTGCTAACTTTTAAATTTATTACAGCCCCCAACTCTAATGGACTCTTATAAAAAAGTCATAAAAAATTAAAACAGACTGATCAATGTATGGTAACAAATTAAAAATTAATTTACTTTGGATAAGTTTAAATTTCCAGCAGTAGCCATATTGCATTCTAGGGGTGTGAAGACATTGCTGCTGATTGGGCCAAACCTTTATTATCTTTTTAACAATATTGGAGAATGTGCAGAAGACTGAAGGAAGGCGACTGTCCTGCCTTCAGAAAACAAAGATGAATACAGACAATCTGTAATCAATACCTTAAAGATTCAAGAGAACATTGTAATAATTAATCTCTAAGCATTTTGAAAATGATGTTGTATGATGTAACAGGAGACATCATGGATTTGTTAAGGCTTGCCAAATCCTTATGTCATTTTTTTGATTGAGCAACTTTCCAATGTTTTGACCGAGGAAATTGTGGGAAAGTTGTATGCTATAAATTCACAATGTTGGAAGATGATATTCGGGCTATAAATTTCACCACAACTGGCCTGCCCCTGCCCCCAGTGCAGATATACTGATTAAAGTATCTCAGTCAAGTATTGTCTAGTGGCTAGACTAGCCCAAGGATCCCCAGTCCCCAGTCTATGGACTGGCACTGATCCACAGCATGCCAGCAACTGGGCTGCATAAAAAACCAAAGCTTCATCTGCAAGATTCAGGCAGCACACAAAACTGTACCCCTTCTGGTCTGTAGAAAAACCTTTCTCTATGCAACTGGTCCCTAGTGCCCAAAGGGGTTGGGCGCCGCTGGTCTAGCTTTCATTTGAACCCAGCCAATGTACCAAAGTTCAGTACTTTTTTGGGATGAGTACCACAGAGAAATTCCTCTGACTGCTATGAAGTATATTTTCTAAAATTCAGTTGGGTTCTGCTTCTCTGTAATTTACATTCACCGCTCTGTTATTCTATACTCGGAGGGGGGGGGGGACAGAGAAAAGATCCTACTTTTTGTCCTCTTTTTTCGTAGGTTGAACATATAGACTTGCAACATTTTAAGACCAAAAGTTCCAGTGAGTGGGAATTGACACTCCTTGATGGGTTTCATATTGGAGTGCCAATTCCTCAGCAATTTAATAGCCCGATAGCGTATATACTCAGCCTTATCTTTGTTGCAACTTCCTCCCCTGAGATTGCAATCAGGTTACTGTTCACTGTTCCTGAAAATTGTCAGCCAAAACTGTAGGCCTCTTCAAATTAGAATTTTTTTTTTCAAACGTATGCAAACTGATATTATTCCCATTCTCCAAGGTCTAAATTAACTCAA
>JAEANM010014000.1:0-12601 GCA_017656035.1 Myanophis thanlyinensis | reverse complement strand
TTTTCAAATAATCATATTCATATAACCTATATGTTAACATATAACTTAGCAATAATCTTATATAATGGCACACCATACCATTTTCAAATAATCATATTCATATAACCTATATGTTAACATATAACTTAGCAATAATCTTATATAATGGCACACCATATCATTTTCAAATAATCATATTCATATAACTACTAAACATTTCTTGACAAATTACCTCACTAATACCTCATAATTTTTTTTCTATATCTATATCCTGTTTTTAATGTCTAACCATTGGTAAAATACTTGCCATATCTTATAATAGTCACTTAATTCTTTTTCTTTGATTTCCATTGTCAGTCTATCCATTTCTGCACATTCTAGTATTTTTCTAATCACCATTCCTTCTTTCGGGATCTTTTTGTTTCCAGTTCTGTGTGAACACAATTTTAGCCGCTGTTAAAATATGTAGGATCAGATATAGGCTTTCCTTACTGTTTGTCATTCCTCATAGAACTGGCACATTTATAAGGTGAGCTAGGTATGCCTTTCTGGATGAAAAAAGAAAATGACCCATCCATCTGTAAGGGAAGGAGACAGCAATGTTGATCAGATTTAAAGCAATTCATAAAAACAAACTTCAATCAATTTACTATTTACACAGAAACTCAATGCTGTTGAAGAACTTTAAGAATAGAATTAGAATACAATATGCAACGGAGCCCAAAATTTATATTGTTAAGTCAGACCTTTGTTAAGCCCCATTTTGCGACCTTTCTTGCCATAGTTGTTAAGTGAATCACTGCAGCTGATAAGTTAGTAATGCGGCTGTTAAGTGAATCCGGCTTCCCCCATTGACTTGGCCGGTCAGACGGTCGCTAAAGGGGATCGCGTGACCTTGGGACACAGCTACGGTCATAAGTATGAAGCAGTTGCCAAGCATCTGAATTTTTGATCCTGTGATCAGGGGGGCTGCTACGAAGGTCGTAAGCGTGAAAAATGATCCTAAGTCACTTTTTTCGGTGCTGTTGTAACTTTGAACAGTCACTAAAGGAACTGTTGTAACAACAGTAGAGCCCTACTACATGAGTAAATATTTTTAGGCATTACTATATTTCTATGGGCACAAGGAATCAGGACCATAGTTAATTGCAGTTAAGATTGATTGCTTAAGCCCATGTACAAGAATCTAGTCAACTAAGATTCAATACTAGTTGGCACTAAATGAGAGTCAATGGAATTCAAGAGAGGTTGGGACCATTTGTGGCAACGTAACAATTCTAGGCTGATGGCTTGTTTAACTCCCTCCTCCCCCCAGTTCTGCATGCTCTTTAAAAGTTTACAAAAGGTTATAAAAAGTTCATTTCAGCTATTAAAAATTGTAATATATACAATCTGTAAGGTTTCTATTGGTCGAGAGCTAATGTATTTTGATATTTCTCTGCACCGGTAAGACCTGAATTACAGTAAGCTGCTGTGTGTAATTAGAAAATACATATTTTCGCACACAAAAACATCTAATGAGTCGTGGCAGCCATTGTTAAGACGCACACGTTCACTTTCTAATGTTAAATTGGTTTCGAAACATGGGTTGTAATAAAATAGGATCCCCGTTAATGAGAATGAATTAGAATAGGGTTGGGTTTTTTTTTTTTTTTTTCTTTATCATATTTGAGTTTTTATATTCCCGAGAAGAACATGGGCTCTTTTGACTAAATAAAAAGAGAGAAACTGATCATGAATTTTAATGACTGTCATTGTACATCAGAAAATGTCAAGCTTGACAAATATTGAGCTTGTTGATCTCAAAACGTCTTTTATTTGCTTCGAAAATTGGTTAAACTTCAGCAAAAAGTCAATTGCCTGGGGGGAAACGAGTGAGGGTGTGTTTATCGCTCCTCTTTAATTTCATTTCCCCCCCAGACTGTATTGGAAAGAGATTAAATATTGCAGAAGAAAAGAAAATCAAGAGATGAATATACTGTATATATATAGGCGAGGTCCCATCTTCAGGCTGGTGCCTTCTGCTTTGTGCCAGGGCAAGAAGTGTGTGACCGGAGCTGCTGTCTCTCTATGAATACTGGTGGGAGGGCGTGGTGTGCTGGGCTGGTTGGCTGCGCTGTTGCCTCTTGTTTAATTGATGGAGTTAATGTTGGTATAATGGGCTGTGTGATGGCCTTGCAAGTTCTTTGGTTGTGGGTCATTATTGTAATCTTCTGGGTCGTTTGTGTTTTGATCTCTTCTCCGTTAGCCTCCTGTATTGTAACAGCTTGGGTAATGGGTTGTGTGATGACCTTGTGAGTTTTATTGCCGTGGTGTCTTTGGGCTTGTGCTGTGATTTTGTGTGTCATTTGCTGTGTTGCAGATTCTTGAGTTCTTGTGGTGTGATTTCCTGAGTTTTTTGATGTGGTGTCCTGAGTGGGTGGCTTCTGGGTTTTGGTAGCATTCTGGGTTTTGGTTTGGCTTCGAGTTTGAGGTCTGGGTCTGTGTTCTTGCCGTGTGTCAGCTTGTTTGGCTTTGGGGTTGTGGGATGCGATAGCTGGTGAAGAATTAGAATAACGACCCACAACAAAAGATACACACACATACACACACACATATGCCAGTAGTTTTAGGTTGTTTCCATCGCTACATAATTAAATGACTCTCTAGGCCTCTCTAACTGACCCAGTCAAGAGCACGTCAGAAGTGTTACAACAATTCTCGTTCGAAGCCTGAGCTGCGATGCCCAAAATTATCTGAAATTTGTAAAAAAAAACAAAACTCGGTACGTAGTTCGCACATTTCTCTTGTGTGATGGATCTTAAAATGGTTTTAAAAGAATGTGAAGGCCACTCCTCCAACATAGCCTTGGTGGTCTCTGAGTTTGGTAGTTTGCTTGCAGACGTTTCATTACCCAACTAGGTAACGTCACCAGTGCTAAAAGGGTTTGTGGGTGGATGGAAGAGAAGGATAAGGAGGGGGAAGGGAGGAGGACAAGGATTTGGGGTCCTTGGTGGTCTCTGAGCTTGGTAGTTTTCTTGCAGACATTTCATGACCAAACTAGGTAACATCATCAGTGGTAGGAGGAAGTGGGGTTTGTGGATGGAAGAGGAGGCTAAGAGAAAGAGGAGACTGTGGGGTCCTTGGTGGTCTCTGAGCTCGATTTATTTATTTTATTTATTTATTTAATTTTTATACCGCCTCTCTCCCGAAGGACTCGAGGCGGTGTACAGCCATCTAAAAGAAACACAGAATAAATAACAGTTTAAAAACAAATTAAAATTTAACTAAATTGGGGTGGCTGATCACAATTAAAAATTTAAAACCAATGTGAAAATTAGAAATTTAAAATTTAAATGATTAAAAATTTAAAATGTAAAACTAATATAAAACCGCCAACTAATAGTACTAGGCCAGACCGGCCTGTTGGAACAAATAGGTTTTTAATGTGCGGCGGAAGGTCCATAGGTCTATAAGGTATATGTATGGCACATATTGTTAATGCTTGCTGGACTGACAAACAAAACAGACTTATGAACAACCTCACAGAACATAACCTTTTCATAAGTAGAGCATTGTCTGTATAAGCTAGTCTGAAACCACCATGCGATGAAACTTCAATGATGACCTAGCTGGGAGGGTGCCGAGTGTTTGTTGGCTTTCAAAATGCCCACCTGCCATCATCTCTTTGGGGTTCCCTAATTTGCAGAAAGGACACAGTCATTCTTTCTTTGCTATCTTGTATTCTTAAATACTGTTCGTGAAGCAAACAAAACCAGCACTCTACAATTTTAGAAATGATCTGGGTGGTGCATGCCTACTTGAGTCTGAAATACATGCCAATCAAGTCTGCAAAAAAAAAAAAAA
This sequence comes from Myanophis thanlyinensis, assembly GCA_017656035.1. Taxonomy (NCBI): domain Eukaryota; kingdom Metazoa; phylum Chordata; class Lepidosauria; order Squamata; family Homalopsidae; genus Myanophis; species Myanophis thanlyinensis. Next base: position 8,776 of record JAEANM010014000.1, on the reverse strand, counting down.
GGCATTTTATTTTGCTTTTCAGAGAATTGGCTCCAAAACGCTCTTGATGAACAGAAAGGATTTTTAACTCCAGATGTTCCTTTCTTCTAAGTTTCACCTCCTGCATTATACTGAATCCAGAAAATCCTCCAAAGTTTTGAAAGAAAAAAAATAGGAAGCCTCAATAAATAAATAAAAAGAAAAATTAGAACCCATATCAAAACACTGCAAAGCACGGTTGGAAGAAATATCCATCTGGGTTCAGTTCCAAGTGAGGAGAAAGACACTGGAAACATGGGGGTTGATTGGAAAGATGGTTTAATTGAGCAGAACCACCAAGCACATGGTCCTGGTGCAGCTGATCACATGGAGTTGTTGAGAGAGAGTATTTATACCCTCTCTTGGGCCTTGCCCTTAAGCTTCCTGTTCCTGTGCAAGAAATGTACTGTAGCTAACTTTATAGGTTATCTGAGTTAAGTTTGAAGCCTGGACTCTCTGAGATGATGTAATGACCAGATGTGTCCTGAAAGGGTGATGGGCCATTCCTATTGTGTCTTAATGGCTTTCCTGGTTTGGATCTTGAGTGAGGGTTGAACCATTCTACTTAATTGTGCCTTTGTTCAAAATATCCTGTCTTGAATGGATTACCAAATCTGCATTTCTAAAAGCTGCTTAGTATCTGCTTGGGGGCAGGGAACTCTGGCTCTGAGTTTCTGTCTCCCTTAAGATTTCTATTTCTGTTTTAGGAGAAATATAATATTTTGCCTTTTTTAAATATTTTCTAAAATATTTCATTCTTCTAGGAGGGGTGGGTGCTAACTTTCTACAACATTATTAGCCTTTCAAGATAAATCAAGCTAGGTATCCCTTTATCTCCATGTGAAGTAAGAGCTTGTCTGTATACTCCTATTAGCTCAGGCCAATTTATCTCATGGTTGTCCTGGTGGTGGTTTTTCCTTCTGTTCTTCAAGGACATTCCTTCTTCCCCTCACACCAGTTCTTCAGCTCCTTTTCACAATATCTCTGTGCAGGCAATAGGAGCTAACTCTATTTTCTCTCCCCAGAGTCTTCTGCCTGTAGAGACAACTGTAACTTGATAAACTGCCCAGGAAATACAATTAGTGAGTGGAAGAAAGCTGCTATTATCTCGAGCATAAATTATCTAATAAATTAAAGATGAATGGGTTATATGGGAGAACTTCTCGTGTAATCAGAGGCATTCTATACAGCTAATAACTTTTTTCAATGAGACTCTCTCTTTGTTGCATTGTCATCTTCTACAATATCAGCTGGGATATCAGTATGTGATACCCCCAGATGGTATCCATAGGCCCCCTATTTTGTTAAAGCTTTTCTCTTTTAAAACAATCTGTACATGCATGCTTTTCAATATAGGGGGAATCACACCACCAAAGTGGATTACTGCAATGTGCTCTTGGAGGGGCAGGCCTTGAAGATGATCCTAATGGAGTAACTATCTTTAAGGAAGTGTCACATACCCTGATTCTGAATCAGCCGTATTGGTTACCAATCATTTTCTTGTTCCAGTTCAAGATGCTTAAGTGGGTTGGGCATAGATGAATTTTAAACAGCTTTTAGGAATATTCATTGTATGAAAATTAGCAAGCAACTAAACAGCCAGAAATGGGAATAGACAGATGGCATACAGGTTTTTTTTTTAATTAATAGCAAATGAACACATAAAAATAAAGTTTCTTTTCTTTTCTTCTGAAAAATTATTGTTCTTCCTTGTCCTTTTGATTTAGTTCACAAATAAAAAATAACACACATAAAAGTACTCTTATAGATTAAGAAGAAAATCAAGGGATTCGTTTTGTTCTGTATGTAATAGAAGCATGATACCAGCAGAGGGCAGAGCTTAGCTTATCTTGCTACCGCTCAAGAAAATTTAAGCCTTTTAATAAAAAATGTTGGTTAAAAAAAGCTGCTGCAGAGTCCTTCCGATTTTATGCCAACCAACCTAGACTAACACAACGGTCACTAACACAACTGTATTGCTTTGCTTAAATGTGCAACTCTTGCTGTCTTACTGATGTGCCTGCAGGTCAACACAAGAGGGTATTGGGATAGGTTCAGTTTTTGTTTTTAAATGGCATTGAGCCATTCCCCTCCACCCCACCACCAATGTCCCTTAAACTAGTGTTTGTCAACATAGCAACTTTAAGAAGGGAGGAATTTGACTTTACTTTGACATCTCCTAGAAGAAATGCCTACACACACTTCTCAATTATTGCAAGAGTGGCTTGTGTAATACAGAGTGAGGCACGGGAATTTAATTAATTTCTTTAGAATGGATACAATATTTTACAGACAGTTAAAACAGTTGTTTTAATTCCAATAGATACACAGGTATATTTTATTAGGAGGAAAGAAATTTCCAAGGTTGGTTCCATGTGAATTTGACTGGGTTTAGCTAGGATTGGCAGCTTTAGATTGAAAAGTTTGGGAATAGTCATTGTGTAGAATTTTTGTCTGTGTTTAAAAAAATGTTATGTCTTGAGCATAGGGGGGGATATTTTTATTCATAATTCATAATAGCAAGTGAATCCCTATCATTATGTAATAAAACTAAACAGATGTTTTCTGTTTATGGACACAATGCCTTAGTTAAACAATTGAGAATTTTAGTTTTAAATATTTAACTTATTCCTGGATTTTTTTCATAGGTTTTTATCTCTGCAAAATCTCACAGTTTGGCCTCCTATTTGTTATACATTTGCCAGGTGTCTGGTTCAGTGTTGTGATTAAATGCCTCACCTTCAAAATAAATAATTTTAGGTCCATCCAAAGTTTACTGTCTTAAGAAGTGTGGGGCTGATGAGTTTAAAGCAACAGAAACACTATGGATTTTTCTTGTCAGATATTCATTTTTCTCAGACCGTTTTAACCTGTGCAGTGCCAAATAATTTTAGCGAATTTCTGTAAAGAAAAAATTAAAATCTGTGTTTGTCGGCCATAGTTAAATATGCAGATTCTAATCTGTAGAATGGATTCTTTAGATAGCAATGGTTAAAGAACTTCCATTACTTGCTCCAGTTGCTGTCCACCTAGCAGTGTGAAAGCATGGAAATGCAAGTACATTAATAGCAGTGTTGGTATTCAGCCTGGTCACACTGGTTCTAGCGAACTGGTAGTGGTGATGAGTGAAGCACACACGCACACCAAACCGGTAGTAAAACCGGTTGCATCCCACCACTGATTAACAGTTACCACTATGGTGGGCAGGCTATGCTGGCCACATGACCACAAGACCAAAGAAAGTTCTTTGGACAATCTGGCTCTCTCAGCCAAGAATTGGCGGTAAACACTGTGCCCTAGAATCAGACACAACTGACAGAGAAACCTTTACATCTTTATATACATTCAAATCTCCAAAAACTTGCATTCAAGAGAAGCTGACAAATCTAGGCTGACCATCTGGTCAAAGAGTCTTTCCCCATTGCTGAATTAGAGTGTTTCCATTCCTAATCAGCAGAAAATAACCTGGGTAAAACTTTCTGGATCATGACTCATATCTAGCCTGCCTATATTGCTTCTGTCTTGTCAGAGGTAGACTGGCCTAGTCAGGTGGAGGAGTCAAAAGAGGAATTAGTCTGCAATCATTAAGTACAAGGTGGCAAGGTTTGACCCCTCTTTGAATGCTGTTCAACCTTATCTAATCTGGCCCAGATGCAGCCTGCCAGTCTGGGATATTTCCAGTGAAATAGGCATGAGCTAATCAGACTCCTCATGTCTGGATCTGGTTGTTCACACCTGACATGTCTTCAGTTACAGCTGGAAGGCCTAACAGATTTTATCTTGACTGACTTCAAACAGAAATTTCTGGATTCCAAATTACAAAATTCCAGTCCTATATTTTTTTAAATATCACCACTATAGTGACCGTGTCTTTTACCATCCCCAAATATTATTACAACTTTCTCTCTGGTCCACATTCTAAGAGTATGGTGAGATTTGAGACTCTACCCTTGAAGAATGCCAAGGTTTATACAGGGAGGTTGAAGGTCAGACAATTGTGTATATTTTGTTGAGTTGCCCATTATATACTACCTGCTGTATAGAGTTGTTGTTTTTTTCTGGTTAGCAGATGCTTGGATGGCTCAAATCACACACAACACACACACACATACTTTATTAAGGGAGCAGCCTAGCAAAATCTCTGGGGAAACTCAGAATTTTGCTCTGTTGCAACGTCTGTTAGAAGATGTTGCATCTGATCAAAGGATAAATTTTGACATACAAAGATTTATGAAGTTGAATATCTAACAAAAGACGTGTGCTTCCATAAGATAGTTTTCAATTTTTTAATTTCCATTTTAATTTATTTTTAATCAAACAGATATACCAGTAGCTCTCCATCTCATCAAAGGTGACTCTGAGTAATGCACAACAAGATAAAACAGCCAACACAAAAAACAGATAAAACTCTAAAAAGCACAGTATTTTATGCACATCATAAAATAAAAAATATTAACCCTAGGCAAAGGGAGGATAAAAATGATACCCCCCCCCCCCCAGCAATGGAGATATCGAGATAAGTCTCTGATTCCTTGGGAGCCCCGGGCCTGGTAGCATAACCAGATCTTCAGGCCCTTCCAGAAAATCCAAACGGGATGGGCTAATCTAATTGCAGGGGGAAGAAGGTTCCATAAAGTGGGCATCTTGGGCAGCAAAGAAAGCACATCTCTTGGGACCCACCAATCTCGGTTCCGAGCCGGTGGTACCTACAATGTGCCTTCTCTGCCAGTTCTAATTGAATTAATGTAACCGAGGAGAGATAGTCCTCAGATAGCCTGGTCCCATGCCAGGAAGGCTTTTAAAGGTTAAAACAGTACTGTAAATTGGACCTGGAAACAAACTGGCAACCAATGCAACTCACGGAACAGAAGTGTGATACGTGCTGCTCTAAGAGCAGATGTAACTGCCTGTGCCAGTATTTTGTACCAGCTGAAGCTTCAGCATACTCTCCAAGGGTGGCCTTAGGTAGAGAACATTGCATTAATCCAATCTGGAGGTGGTGATAGCATAAATTGCTGTAAGCAGGGCCTGCAGACTCAGGCATGGGTGCAACTGGCACACAAAGCAAATTTCTACAAAGGCCCTCTTAGCCATCACTACCGTCTGCTCATCCAGCACAACTCATAAGTCTACGTAGATAAAGCACTTGGTCTTTCTGGGAGGGCAACTCCACCCAGCACCAAAGGCAGCACGGTCTTGGAATCATTGCCCCAAAACCACAGGCACTCAGTCTTACCAGGGTTAGCTGAAGCCTGATGTACCCCACCCAGATCCTCACAGCCTCCAAGCATCAGAATAAGATATTTGTGGTGTTGTTTCAAAACTCAGACTTGAGTTTGGCATGGATGGAGCCAGAGGTGAAATTCAGCAGGTTCTAGCAGGTTTGCTAGAACTGGTAATAAATTTTCTAAGCAGTTCAGAGAACTGGTTGTTAGAAGAAATCTCCTTTTGTTTTTTTCCACTTTACAGAGTTAATCCTGTAAGGAAGGCAGGAAAAAACCATTCTGGTGTTGTTTCTAGCCTAAGCTGTATTGTCCTGCTTACAGAAACTGCCCACCCAGTCACATGACCTCCCAGCCACGCCCACCAAACCATGCCCACAGAACCAGTAGTAAAAAAAATTGAATTCCACCACTGGATGGAGCCGATACAAACTTTATCCCTGCATTTAAGCCAGATACTTTTATTTTTGCAATGGGGCTCCTTTGCTTATCTGAAAATGTGAATCACCAATTCAGGCAAAATAAAAAGCATTTACTTAGGGATGGAGGTCAAATCTTTTTTATAGGATACAGAAACAAAAGATACAACCACTCTGTATGTGTGATACTTCAGACAATAAAGACAGTACATTACATGTGAGACTTGAACAATAGAAAGCATTGATTCAAGACAACATTCCACAAGTGCCAAATGTATAGATTGCAAAACTCTTTCCCTGTTGGATTTGTATCTTTGTTAAAACTTACAAGTGTTTTCAAGGATTTTTCAGAAGACGCTCTCTATTGTTTGATGCTGAAAAGATAAGTTCTCACATACCAAAAGAAATGGCCTTGGTTAAGAAGAGAAAAACATGTTTTCCTGAAGTTTTCTTTTTAAACAAAACATGAAAAGTCCTAATGCCATTTTTAAAATACTAATAAAGAACCCAAAAATTCCAGGGAAAAATGGCATCACTTACTTTGCCAGAGTTAAGATATATAGTTGGGTATCATCAGCCTACCAAGGATACCTCACCCAGGGTGACAGATATGCTCATTCAGTGGCCTCATGTAGATGTTGAAAAAGGAGAGGAGAATACACCATACTCTATGGCACCCCTCCTAGTGAGGGACAAGGATGAGCCCCCTCCTGTGATCATCACCAACTGAACTTGACCGTGAAGAACAGAACAGAACAGAACAGAACAACCCCATGCCACTTACTCCCAACTCACTGAACTGATCTAGAACAGAAGTCTCCAACTTGGCAACTTTAAGGCTTGTGAACTTCAACTCCCAGAATTCCTCAGCCAGCCATTTAGAGCAGGGTTCTCCAAGCTCTGCTGGCTGAGAAATTCTGGGAGTTGAAGTCCACAAGCCTTAAAGTTGCCAAGGTTGGAGACCCTTGCTCTAAATGGCTGGCTGAGGAATTCTGGGAGTTGAAGTCCACAAGTCTTAAAGTTGCCAAGGTTAGAGACCTCTGATCTAGAAGGATACTATGACCGTGATATCAAAACCGCAGAGAAGTCAAGTAGGGCCAAGATATATGCACTAGCCCATTCTTCCCATACCAGAGGTCATTGACAAGCACATCCAATGCCATTTCCATCCCACAATGGGTCTGAATAGTGGCTGAAAAAGTTCCATATAACCCATCTCCAAAGCCCTCTGAAGTGATGCCCAACCATGTTTCCTACCACCATTCACAAATAAAGGGCGATAAGATACTGGACAAAAATTGTTCTGTATAATAGGATATAGCAATGGCTTCTTGAGGAAGGGGCAAAGCATGTCCTCTTCAAGAGGTAAAGGAGCAATTCCCAGGAAAGATTGAAGTAAACATAAATGGTTCCTTAAGCTTCAGTTCAGTTCAGTGACACCCAACCTGGTGGATCTGCAGCCTTCCTAAAATGCTGAACCTCAGCATAGTCCGGTTTGAATTTCATCCATCCTATTGATCCCTGAAACTTTGCATCCAGATTCAGGAAGGAAATTAAAAGGAAAGAATTTCCAAGGAGCTCTAACATCCACTTATCAGCCTTAATCTTAATTTACATAATTGTGTCAGACATTAGAATATACAGTATTTGTCCCATATTATCAACATTTCATCATTTTCATGTATTTTTGTCTTGCTGGAGATACTGTTGTTGAGAAGTGCCACAATCACATTTTAAACAATCACAGAGGCTTTGATAATGCCACACCAATGATAAACTAAGAGTTTTACAATTAAGACTTGAAAAGCAAGCAATAACCATCGGTTGATATTTCATACGAAGAGTGTTACAATCAACCAAATCAAAGCAGAGTCCTTAATTTATGATTTAGTACTTACAACCTCTTCCTAAGTGAAAATTAGCCAGCAGGGATAAGAGTATGCTTGGAAAATTGTCTCTCTCAAAATACAAATTGAAAATTATCAAGACATCATATGGTTACAACATATTTAATGTCATCCAACATTCTTTTGAAAATAATACCTGTTTTCTTTTCGGCTTTGCAATTTTTTTCCTCAGATGGTTAGGCACTCTATAGATTGCTACCGTAGTCATGTTGGATTTCAGAATATTTTTGTGTTAGCAGAATTCTATTTGCATCTCATGCGATTGTCTGAGTAATCTTGTAGTACCTGCCAGGTTGCTGATTTTCTGCATTCAGGCATATTGCAAATGGTCTTGAGCAATGGCAAACATGATTAATCTTAGGCAGCTCTGGAATCAGAGTTTACAAAAGGTGTATCTCTTTGTTTTGGCAAGATTTGTAGGCAAATTCAGCACTTTGGATTAACACAGAGCTGGGCTTGGCTTTAATGGAAAAAAATGTATGCTTAGATGGCATTTAGGTGGATGTATTAGTGTATATTTGTTTGTAGGTATTAATGGCCAATGTTAAATTACCTTTTTTAATGCTTGAAATATTTCATGGTATTTGCTTGGATTCAGACCAATCTATCATATTGCATAATAAGTCATGGTTGATACCTGCTTTTTTAACAATTTTGAACTCTTCAATGTCCTCTACCTTTTCATAGCTTCACTTTTAAGTCAGTGTGTGTTATAGTGGATAAGATAATGGGCCAGTACTGGAAAGACATGGATTTCAGTCTACCTTAAAGTTAGTTTCTCAACCTTGGCCACTTTAAGGTGTGTGGATTGGCTAGGGAATTCTGGGAGTTGAAGTCCACACATCCAAGAATCTACCTTCAGTCAAGGAAGCTCAGTCCCAGAATCACTTGGTCCATATACTTACTCAGCCCAGTCTCCCCAAGTTCTTGCTGTAGGGGAAAAGAGCAGAGGACACCTTAAGTTCCTGAATGAAGACAGGATATAAATCAGATATAGTATTTTCCATTTTATTCTATCATATATTGTTGAATCCTTATTTTGCTCCTTGCTTTGTCTATGTAAAAACTGAAGTATTGTTTTACAGTATCTCAGCAGGAGTAAAAACCATACCAGGAGATGTTATGGCTGTTCATGTTATAGCCGAAAACCCGGTCCAAATCGGTTAAGGAAAACACAAGAAACGGGGTCGGTATAGATGACCGCGAGGGG